>JAKUCM010001664.1:0-87521 GCA_023374145.1 Lepidium sativum
TAACTTTATGACTAGACATTCCAAATTCCTAATTTACAGTTATTGTTTTATTTGTTGCACTTTTATTTAATTTTTGGGTTTTGTTTATGTAATATCTGATTTCAATAGATATAAATGTTATCATCTGTAGTTCATGTTGGTTTTATATGTATATAACCAAAAAATTTCTCATTTATAATATTTAAAATACGTTTTTTTGGTACAAATTTTGTTAGAAAAAAACTTTTAATTTTGGTAAGGTATAAATACTTATACGTTTAAGGTCGTACTGTCTTGTTTCAAGACATAGTATTTTAATTTATTAGCAAATTTTTTTGTGGCACTTTATGCAACTTTATATACAGAGTCAGAATATCACAAATAATATTGAGTAACAATTAGATGAACTAAGAGCCATTTGCAAATTTTGTATATATATTTTCAGGTCAATATTTAATTTTAATGACGTCTCAGTGAAGAGTGTAACTGAACAAAGAATGCAGTGGAGTACCACAAAAGCAAATCAGAAGTAATGATTATTTCACAGGTTTAACTTAAATTTTACCAAATCTGTTTGAAAAGCATTTTTAAAGAGAACAACATTCTTATCTAAAATATGTAAATATATAGAGATATCCTTAGGCAATCTCCACAACCCAATCCTTAGTGTCTTGGATAGAACCAGTTTGTAATCCAACAAGAATAGATCGAAGTTGCTGAGTTACAATCCCATCTCTCACTTTGTACTCATTCCTGTAAGTGATTTATCAACATATTAGTATATAATTTAAAGCATATGCATCGATGTATGTATACACGTATGCAAAGAATAAGAGACCTTGTGTTCTGAAACGTGATGCTCCCAACAGAAGCAACTCCGATGGCAGTTCCAGTGCAGAAAACTTCTTCTGCTTCCTTCACTTCTTCTATTGGAACCCTTCTTTCTTCCACCTGTTCATGTACAATATTGAAATGTATATTTGGTTCGTGTAATTTCATAATATGCAGAAGAATAGCAGCTGAAACAGAACAAAGTATAAACGTTTTATGTGATTTTATCTAGCTCGCTGACTTCATTTGATTTGATATACTACATACAGAAAACTGAGTTTGTACGGTCTCTGTTTTGAGTCAAGAATGAAACAGAATAAGAGGAACACAAATGTCAAATGTGGAATGAATACTAACCTTGTAACCAAGATCAAGGGCGATTTCTATGATACTATTTCTCGTGATCCCTCTGAGAATCGTCCCGTTCGTAGCTGGAGTTACTATTGTTTTCCCCTGAGAAAGACTTAAAGAAACTTCAATTAGCATACAGAACTATGATTAGGGGGGAAAACAAAGCAATCAAGGCAAAAGAGAACCTTCACAAGGAATATATTAGCAGCAGAGACTTCTTCTATGTTCTTCCCAGTTTCTGCATCAAGATACAAAACATCCGAAAACCCTCTCCCTTTTGCTCTTCTCATCGCTCCAAGTACCTTTTATCAACACTAAAACAGTTTAACCTAATTACCTTATTTACTCTTTAAACACATAACTGAAAAGATTGAGTGTTTGAACTTACTGGACCGTAATTAGATATTGCCTTAACACCACCAGTTCCTCCGATATAGGCTCGTGGAGTCACCTCCTCAACGTATAGGTTCAATGCCGATGTGCCTTCCTATACAAGCAATCAAATTCAAAACCAAGAGAAAGATTGATCTCCGTGGTAAATAGAAAGAAAAATTCCATCATAAGGCTCTTATTATGACCTTAAAATAGTTTTGAACAGGAGAGCAAAACACAAGAAACGTGTACTCTGCTGCTGGAGCCACACCCAAGCTTGGTCCGCTTCCGAACAACAATGGTCTGAGATACAGCGAGCCTTTGCCTGGAGGAGGAACCTAAAATAAGAAAGCCTGAGCCTTTAACAAAGACAACGAAATCAAAGATCATTTGGAGAAGCAAAAGATATCGCAAAAGGTGTACCCAGCGGCTATTTGCAAGAACAGTCTGCTTAACACCTTCAACAAACTGTTGAACAGAAGGAGAATGCATACACATTCTCTCAGCTCCTTGTTGCATACGCATTGCATTTAGCTCAGGACGGAAGAGAAGAACTCTACCGTCTTCTCCTCTGTAAGCTTTCATCCCTTCGATTAACCCCTGCAAAATCAACCACAATATTAACCTATCTCATATTTTTGTGATTTGGGTGAGATTTGAAAGTTTTACCTGGCCATAGTTGAGAATCCCAGCAGCAGGATTTAGCTCGATGTTCCCGTAACGGTTAAGGCAACCTTGTTCGAAATTTCCGTCTCTACAACTTCTGGTAGCGAACATGTAATCTGTTCGTACAAGACTGAATCCGAGGTTGTCCCACTCCACATCACCATACTCCTCATCCTCACTGTCATTCACAAAAAAAAAGAAGACACAATTAATTGCCAGTTGAAGCTTTTTTCTATTTATCCAGATATTGTTTATGATAACTAGAATCCTAGACTATCATAATATCAGAATTTTCATAATAAAAGTAAGTTAAAAACTCTATATGTTTTAAATAATCTGTTGTTCAACCTTTACTTTATAAAAAAAGTCTTAGCTAAAATAAATAAGATATTTACAAAGCATAAAATAAGAACAACGTAAAATAGTGTAACATAAACTTTTATAACAAAAAAGTAAAAATAATAACATTTCTTGTATATAGGGAAATAATTTCTTGTATATTGAGAAATGGTTTCTTGAAGAAAAATGAATTCTTGTATATTTGAAAATCTAACTACATATATACAATACAATTATAAATGGCAACTACTCTTTACTTTTTTACTGAAACAAGCTATTAGCAGAAAATAGTTATTTTTACAAGATTTATAGTATCTTATTGAAGGTTAAGCGTTTTAAGAATTAACGTAAACATTGATTGTTTTGTAATTTATGGAAGAAAATTTACCGTTCAGTCCCCAATACATGTTGTTCTACAACAGAAGCTACTGCTTTGGTCCCATGCACAAGATATCCCCGGATCTGTATTAATTTTATCAACCAAAACAAATCTCTTGTCTTTATACTATTCTTTATAAAACAAAATCAAATAATGTACTTTGTCGTTGTTTTTTTTTGTTAACTTGTACGTTGTAGTTGTTTCTTTCTGCATACAAGAATCCCAGATCTGTATTATTTCAGACAAAGCAAATATTTGTTTTAATAATGAAGGCAAATCCTTTTTCTGTTATACTATTTTTTTCAAAAAACAAATCAAACAGTGTAAGCTGTAGTATTTTCTTCTTCTTTTCTTTTGATAATCTGTAATTTAGTTGTATTTTTGAGATATGTGAAGAGTATATATTGAAAGAAAGAAAAGAACGAACCTTAGAGAGAAAAGATGAAGTTGTTGTTGGTAAGCGACGAAGAGCCATATACGAAGAATGTGTTTTGTGTGCACCAAACTCAAACTCAAACTCAAACTCAAACTCTTACCATAATTTTCTTCTTGAGAGGTAGAGAATAAAATTAATGAAGTCGTTCTAACTGTTGAGAGAGAGGTCGATATAAATAGAGATTTATATAGTAGGAGAGAGATACTTGAGGGGAAGATTGTTTTTTTTTCGGCTATTTTGTTTGAAAAGAGGGGAGGCCTCATCCTAGCGAGATCCATTTACAGCTCTTTACTCTATCAAATGTTTTCAAGATTTTTTTGTGTGCCAACTCATGTTTTTAAAAAATTTATGTGTTATTTTATGAAAATGTTTTACATTTTTTTATGAAAAATCAGTTGCATATAATATTCTAATTATAAATCCCCTCAAAATATTGTATAATTTTTGTTTCTAATTGAATCATAATCTGAGATCAACAACTCAAATTCTAAATGATTTGTTAATCACTCAACTAAATTTTTCTATTTATTATATCACTGGAGTAAAACAAATTTTAAAGTCAATTTTTACATATATCTACTATATACAGTACACATGTATATGGTATATAGTGTTGCCCACAATAAATATTTACAAGATTCATCGTGGACAACAATATTGCAATTAAATACCATTAAAACAATGTCCAAAATTTAAAACATAAAAACCGGTATTTTTGATAAGATGAAAATGGGACATTTTTTAAAATTAAAAACATAAAAGAACATTTTGAGTGATATTCTCATAATATTTTCCTGAGTAATATATTAAATAAACATGTATCAGGACACTAGACAGTAGATTAATGGTCGATGGTCCTAAACAATGATAAATGCGTTTGAAGAATGTTGAGAAAATATTAAATATTAATCATAGGAGTTTGTCATTTTCCTTTTTTGAGACTCCGATGTTTATGTTAATAAAAATTGTTTAAACTATATGAAATTCACTAATAAAAGTGTTGTGAACTCGTGATTTTATTTAGAGTGGTAGAGTTGTTTGTATTATTGACCACTTCACATAAAGTTATCAATGAAAACTAAATGCAAACCAACTTTTATTTTCTCAGTTTCATCAATAAATGAGCCTTACACGATACTATTTTAGAAAATACTATATGCTATTAATTGAAACTAACATGTTTGTATCCTTATCTCATCAATTTCAATACAATGCAGTTGAAAGTTTCTGTAGTGGTGATTGTGAAAGAACCAAGTTGAGTATCCACACTTGCCAACTAAATATTGGTAGTTGGAGTAGGGGACCATTCGCGATTTCTCTTATTACGAGGATCGACTCAACTAAGGTTTTATATTTTGTCGATCTATTGCCTGTGTACAACTTAGATTTTTCTTCTAAAAAACTAGACAATTTGGAGGTCTCTCGTTGAATTATTCGTATTATTTCTGGTTTCTTATATCATTTTACATCAATAAAATGGTTTTCTTTTTCTTTATAAATGATTCATGAGTATAAACTCTGAAGGAAATATTTTATTTTGTATTATTTTGTTTTTGCTAATGTATTTTCATTCAGCAGGATTTCTCAATTGTTTTCCTTTTTGTTAACACTACAAGAAAACACGCCTTTTGCGATGGCAAAATCCCTTGCAAGGCTGCCGCAATAGGCCAAAAGAAACGCCCTTGCGATGGCCACTTATATGTCGCAATTTGCGTGTCGCAAACATAGATACGTAGCATGGACGTCGCAAGGTCTGCGAGGGAAATAATATGTCGCAAAGGCCTAGCATAAGTCGGTGTCGCAACAGCCTAGCAGAGCCTTCGACGACCTTGCGGGAGCGCGCCCTGCGACTCCCTTGCAAGGGCGCGACCTGCGACACCCTTGCAAGGGCACGTCCTGCGACAACCTTGCAAGGGCGCGACCTGCGACACCCTTGCGAGGGCACGACCTGCGACAACCTTGCAAGGGCGCGTCCTGCGACACCCTTGCAAGGGCGCGTCATGCGACTACCTTGCGAGAGAACGACCTGCTACGTCCTTGCGACGCCATTTATAATTTATTTAAATAAAAAAAATATTTTTAATATTTTAAATATAAATTTAAAATTAAAAAGTTTTTTTTCGAATTAAAAATATTTTTAAATAAAAAAGATTACAAAAAGTTTTTTATAATTCAGAAATCGTCCGAGCGATCTAAATTTCCTGACCCGGTTCCGGTGTCTTCGTCTTCAGCATTGATCTCGGCAAATGCGTCGGCTAGCTCTGGATCCTTCTTGGCGAGTATAGACCACAAACGATCAGAGGTCGTGATTTTCTTCTTAGCTTTGGCAAGCTCGGTGTTAGTCCGATCCAACTCTTGGGTCTGACGGTCGACAATTTGCTGCAGGTCACTGGTTGCCGCAGATGACTGCGAGAATCCTTCTGGTGAGATACACTGCTCAATCTTGGACCCAAGAGAACCTGTTCCAAATATTCTCCCTTTTTTACGGGGAGCGATCTAATAAAAGAATAACAATATTAAGTTAGTTTAATTTAGCAAAAATATAAGTAAGAAGAAAAATTTAAAATGTAGTTTACCTCGGAGTAGATCTGGTTCTTTTGCGCCGTAGATAATCCCCCGGATGCTGAGCTCTCATCACCGCCCTCTTGAGTCAATTCCTGCAACTTCACAGTGACGTCGTTGTAGAGCTTCTCAGATTTTTTGTCAACAAATTCTTCGGCCTTGTTCAGCTTGGTGATGTACAGAGTGCCTAGGATATCAGGGTGCGTGTCCCCCGATTCCTCTTGCTGTGAAATTGTAAATTAAAACAATAATTGTTTAAATAAATGTAAATTATATGTAAAAATATTTACCAGTTTGCGGGCCCGAGTTTTGAACGATGTTCTGCCCGAGCAATGTTTGTGGGGACCGGTCCCATCAGGGTCAGCTAACCGAGCTGCTCGACAGCTTGCACTTTTCTTCTGAGACTTAGGATCCTCCCAGTAGCGAATCAAGCCTTCCCAGACTGAATCTTTGAACCACTCTGGCATTGCCTCGTTATATTTTTAGTATATTTTTATATATTATAAAATTATGAATAATAAATAACAAAATTTGTAAAATAAAAATAAAATATATTACCTCAAAGTCCCCGGTGGACGGTTAGGATGAAGATTAGGGAGAAATTTGTGCACCGGATCTGACAGGATGTCCTCGATTGTCATCCTCGCAGTAGCGTCTGGTGTCAGGTACTGTTGCTCACTGGGACCTCCATGACCAGTATCAGCAACAAGCGAAAACCCTGGGAGAGATCCATAACTGCCACCAGGGGTCGGTGGAACCGATCTAGAACCCGATCCAGGAGTCGCCGGAGGTTGCTCACCGACATCCGATAGATATCGCGTGTATGGATTATGAGATCTAGACATCTGGCACGAAAAAAATTTGAAAAACAAATCAGATAATTAAATCCGATAATTGTAACACAGTTAACTAAATCCGATAATTATCTAATAAATTCCGCAAAATTCCGAAAATTCCTAAAATTCTGAAAATTCCTAAAAATTCCGAAAAATCCGTAATAATTATCTAACAATTCCTAAAAATTATCAAATAAAATACGAAAAATTCCGAAATTACTAAAAATTCCGAAAAATTAAGAAAATTCCTAAATATTCCGAAAATTCCTAAAAATTCCGAAAATTTCCGAAAATTCCTAAAAATTCCGGAAAATTTCCGAAAAAATTCCTAAAAATTTCAAAAACATTCCATAACTAGATCCGACTTATAGGAGTCTAAATCTAAAATTTCATACCTAGATCTAACTAATTACATCCTAGATCTAAAATTTAAAAATTTGACGAAAAAAATAAATTGCTCACAATGAATGGCAAGGGGGAGGGAGAAGGAGGAGATGGCGAGACCTCCGGCGGCAACTTCCGGCGGCGGGAGGGCGAGAGCAAGCCACCGGCGGGGAGGGCGAGAGCGAGAGAGAGAGAGAGAGAGAGAGAGAGAGAGAGAGAGAGAGAGAGAGAGAGAGAGAGAGGAAGAGGGGAGAAGAGAAACCGAGAATGGAGGAGTCGGAGGCGTCAGGAGGAGCAGCGGAGGAGTCGGAGGCGTCGGATTCGCAAGGGAGTCGCCGGAAGAGAAGAAAAATAGAAGGAGAAAGAGGAAGAATCGGGGAAGAAGAAGTCTTTTTTTGTTTTAATTCCCGGGGCCGTCGCAAGAGACTCGCAAGGCACGCGATGGCCTTGCGACGTCCCAAGTGTTTTAATTTATTGCTACAACCTTGCGACGTCCCGCGTCCGGATGTCGCAAGGATGTAGCAAATGTTGCTACACCCTTGCGACATCCGGACGCTGGACGTCGCAAGGTTGTAGCAAACTTAAAATTTTGAAAACTTGCTACTCTCTTGCGACATCCGGACCCGAGATGTCGCAAGGGAGTAGCAAATTTGAAATTTGAAACATTGCTACACCCTTGCGACATCCGGACCCGGGATGTCGCAAGGGTGTAGCATATTTTTCAAATTTTAAAAATTTGCTATGCCCTTGCGACGTCTAGGTCATAGCAAATTTTTATTTTTTAAAAATAAAAGGTCCGGAGACCTTTTACGGTTTTTTCTTCTACAAATAAAGAATTATGAGGCCCCTGCCTTCGTCTTATGTCATTTCCCGCAAAATAGTAGAAATGTAATTTTGCGGGATTTTCCAGACGAAGGTAGGGGCCTCACAAGTCATTATGCGTAAACGGTAAGTTGTGAAAATGAATTGCATTGGAGGGTTATTTATAGGGGATCTTGCTACAAAATTGCAATGTTTCGTATGCTACATAGCAAGGGTCTAGCAAAATGTGGTGTCGCAATGTTATTGCAGGAGTCTAGCATATTTGTAAAAATAATTTAAATAACTAAATTTTTGAACTCTACACAATGAGATAGTAGGTCTGAAATCTTATTTAAATTTCAATTATTCTTCAACGGTGTCTTCCTCTTCTTCTGTGTCTTCCTCAGATTCGTTGAACTCATCAGAATCTTCAAGCTCTTCTGTTGTATCATCAGAAATTTCAAAATTCACAACGTCTTCTACTTCTTGTTCTGCATGTATGATTTGTTCCGTCGACTCAACAGCTACAGCAAGTTCTGATGATCTTTCTTGTTGCATGACAACATCATCAGCTTCTATCATTATACGACCTCTAGGATTCACTTTTATAAGAGAAAACAACTTCTCACGCATTTGCCTTATACGAGGATATGGTATAAAACACACTTGTTCTGCCTGACATGATAAAATAAACGGGTCAAACTTAGAATACGTCAGGTTTCCATTTACGTCTGTTACCCCTAAGTTATTAGAGCGTAAACCAGACATAATAGTTTGGAGTAAATCCTCTATTATAAACGTGTCTTTTTACCATATCGATATTCAAATATTTCTTGTTCCCGCACTTTAAACATGGACAAAAAATGTTACCATCATTTGGAGTATGTGGGTTATTTGCCGCCTGATTTATAAATGCCCGCAACCCCTCTCGGAACTCCTTCGTCACTTCTCCAGTCTCCATATCCCTTCTGTTATACATCCATCGTCGTAAAGTGAACACTTCATGTTCCGACGTCATTATTTCCCGAATTGTAATTTATTTAAATTTTTTGGAAGACAATTTCTCTCTCTAGATTCTCTCTCTTATTAATTCTTGTTTGGTGTCAATATAAAATGTCATGTGGGGGATATTTATAGGGAAATTCAAAAGGTCTGCTACGGATTTGCGATGTCACCAAAGGCACACGCAGAAACCACGCAAATATGTAGCAAATCTGCGATGGCGAAAATGTCTCGCGTCAACGTCGCAAGTTTGCAATGGATTTGCGACATACTAACGTGCCTCGCAATAGTGTCGCAAACGACTAGCAATGACATCGCAAAATTGCGACATTTTCTCGGCCTCGCAAGTTTGCTAGGCCATTGCGATGCCCACTTTGGCCTCGTAAGGATGTCGCAATGGCATAGCATTTTTGCGACACCATTTTGGTGTCGCAAATTTCCCTAGCAAATGACCCTTTTTCTTGTAGTGTAAAAACTAGAGGAGTGGGACTAGAACAATAAGATACATAAACTGACAGAGATTAATAAATCTCCAGAGACTGAACTCTAACATAAGAGAAATAAATTGTAAGCAAAGAGTAATCAGAAAAGCCAACACAATCCTGAAAACCGAATCCTACACTGTCTACATATACTATGTACTAACTCCTTAAGTGTCCGTTAAGTTCCAATTTACTGGAATTCGGTTGCTGCATATTGGTGGTCTTTCGAGGCCTATGTTTGCAGGTTAGTTCCAATTGATCAGAAATATGTACAAGATATTTCTCGAAATTTGATAGAGAATAGGTAATGTCTTGTTCAGGGCCTTGCCAAGTTTTATTCCTATTACAACTCGTCTTGTTTTCTAAGAAAAAACTGGATAAAAAAAGAAAAGAAAAAATAGTCAAAATTGTGGTTTGACCTTTCCAGAAGAAATTCGGGTCCAATATTTAAAAGTTAGTTGGGCCGGGCTTACCTTATTTAGTTAATTATAAAAGAAGTGTTATGACTCACTTTGACTTATTTATTACTTTCATAAAAACATGTTTTTATTACATGAGTTGTAGAAATAGAAACAGTGGCTAAATCTCAGATGTAAGAAAGGAAATGTCAATGGCGCTTCAACGACGACAACAATCCTGTGGCCGTGGGCATCCTTTTCACGACCGTGACAATTCTCTCTTTCTCTCTCCTTCTGACCATTTGGACTTTTGAGGTCTATAAAACCACGCGAGACTTCAAATCTTCCCAAACTGGGCGACCTGAAATTAACTCGCAGAAAGTTTCCATTTTTATTTACTCCCTTCTTCGTTTTGTGATCATGGAGGAAGAAAGTAGCACGATTCCCTGGGATACAGAAGAAAATGGGCGTGTTGAAAGTGATCTCGAAGGAAACGGTGGGTCAAGAAAAAAGAATAGGAAGATGAAGATGAAGATCAAAAAGAGAGGAAGCAGGAAGAGTGAGGATAAAGAAACAAAGAAGAATAAGAAGTATTGGATGGGATGTCTCAGAGCTAAATCGGACGAGAAAGGCAACGTTGATTTGACTGTGGATTTCCCTGGCGAACGCTCTGACCCGACTCACCTAGTTGTTATGGTCAACGGTCTTATTGGCAGGTTCTTAGGGTTCTTGCTTTCCTTTCTCATGTGCTTTATTCTGTTCGATTTCAAGCATCCATATTTTTGTTCATTCTTTGAGTGCAGTGCTCAGAATTGGAGATTTGCTGCTAAGCAGATGCTGAAGAAATATCCTCAGGATCTCGTCGTACACTGTGAGTTCTTAGATTAAGCGGAGTGTTTCCCTCATTGGTCTTAAATAAATTCTGTGGAAGTCTCGTTTGGAACAGATCAATATAATATATTGGAAAGGACAAGAAAGAAGTACACTTTAGATATTGAGTTTAAGTTCTTATTTCACTCAGATCTTCGATCTCACTTTACTGAGATCTATCATGAAGATCCAACTCATTAGTCTTGTTGCCACATTGGACTGTGATTGGACATTGCATTTGCAGAAACTGGCATTTGATAAGTTACAATCATTTCAGGTAGTAAACGCAACCATTCAATGCAGACATTTGATGGTGTTGATGTTATGGGAGAAAGATTAGCAGAAGAGGTATGTGTTTCTTATCTCGCGGCTTTTCACAGTCTCATGTCCTGCTTTCTTCATCATAGACTCCAAATACTTGCTTTGTCTCTTTCTTAAGTTTTTCAGCTGAAATAATACTTTTAGTCTCTTTTGTTTAGGTTAGGTCTGTGATCAAACGTCACCCAAGTCTCCAGAAGATATCCTTTGTAGGACATTCTTTAGGTGGATTGATTGCTAGATATGCTATCGGGTGGCTTTATGAGCAAGTGCCCCGAGAAGAGCTTCAACAAAACAGTGACGAGATTCAGGATAAATGCTCAATAGACGAACCGAAAGAGAGAATCGCTGGATTGGAGCCTGTCTATTTTATAACTTCTGCAACTCCACACCTTGGCTCAAGAGGGCATAAGCAGGTGACTTGGGAACTAAATTGTTTGTTTTTTATTTCTTACACATGAATTAGTATCAATATGTTTATAGCAGCATTGAGATCCATAAAGTTCTAAAGCATCAGTATATATCTTAAATTAGACTTTGACTTTGAGTTATGACTCTTTCTCCTGTAAAGCTTGTTGCAATATGTAGAATTTTGCAGCATGAAAACATACAATTCGAGTAATGGTGTTAGCATTTTGACTGAATTAGGTTCCTATGTTTTCTGGATCTTACACTTTGGAGAGCTTAGCTAAGCGTATGTCGTGGTGTCTTGGTAAAACGGGGAAACATCTTTTTCTGGCTGATGGTGATGATGGAAAACCTCCGTTACTCGTCCGTATGGTTAGAGATAGTAAGGATCTTAAATTCATGTAAGTTCTGTGATTGTTTTCTCTTCTTAATACGTCCCCTTTTGGCACTTTCAATGATTTACATCTCCTCTGCTTTTGTGAATAGTTCTGCTTTGCAAAGCTTCAAGCGGCGCATTGCTTACGCAAATACAAGTTTTGACAGTATCCTTTCTTTCTCGGACCTTTGCAAATCTATGAACTACTCCTTCACTCACCTTGCAATGTGAAATAAAGTATATACACATAACTGTTATGGATATCACAATTCATTAAAACCTTAACCTCAACCTTGTTCTTAGTCCTTGTCGGGTGGAGTACATCATCTCTCCGCCGTCACAATGAGCTTCCTGAGGTTTTAACCTTTTACTTTTAGTGTTTAAGATCATAATGGTGCTTGTTTTGCTGAATCAGTCTCACATCTGACTTTCTCAGCTTCAGCGCGGTCCAGTCAACGGAAGATATCCTCACATTGTAAACGTTGAAGCACCTGTTACTGCGACTAACCATGAGGAAAATCCATCAGACACCAATTCAAACGGGTTCAAGAATTTGAATATGGAAGGTTGGTTCAGTACAAAATCGACTTCTCATTCTCAAGTTCTTATCTTGATCACTGGTCATCATAATGCAATCATTTTTTCAGAGCAAATGTTAAGAGAATTAACTAAACTGAGCTGGGAACGAGTTGATGTTAGTTTCAGAGGGACTATGCAAAGATTTCTTGCTCACAGTACCATCCAGGCAAGTGCTCTCATCATCATCGTTATTGTTAATTAAACTTCATGCTCAAATTTGGAAACGCGTTACAGGTTAAAACAAAGATAATCAATTCGGCTGGAGCAGATGTTATACAACACATGATTGACAATTTTGAGCCATAGGTGAAATGATTATCGGAAGATGACAAGCTCCTTCACAAGCTTAAAGCTCACTGGGGGATATATATCAGTCATAATATCAAAATTCTGTTATCTAGTAAACTAGTTCATCTTTTTGCTAGTTTCTTAGTTACGGGAAAATGAAATATAGAATCGTTTCTGTATGTTAGCTTGATTCACCCTAGATTGATAATCAAAATCTGCGAAATGCAATGATACACTAAACACGTATCTCTTTGCCAAAGGCAATAGAACAACAGTTAAAACAATCCATGAATTGGTTGAGTATAGAAAAATCCATGAATCTGTAGTATTTTTATAGTTAAATGTGACCCATGTCTCAGAATCAACAGCTTTTGGAACTAAGCAAAGAGTCAGAGATGATTCCAAACTTTTAGAAAAATTCAAAGAAGAAAGATTCAGTGATAGATATACAGATAAGCATCAAGCAAATTTGGAGTGCTGTTGTTGAAGGGAATTCCACTCCAAGAGCATCCAAACAATCGATGTGCCTGTACAAAAACACAGTATTTAGATTATTCACACAACGAATACAACCTATATTAACTAATTCCATACAAGACTTGAGTAACAAAGCGAATGGTGTTCGCCATGAGTAAACCTGCGAAGAAGGCCACAGTAGCAAGATTCGCAATGGTCATCGTGTGGTAAAAGAGGTATTCGGTCAGAAAATGGCCCAATGCGTAGATAAATGAAAGAAAGGTAGCTAAGTATAATGATTTGTTTTCGAGGTCAAATGCACAAAGGAAGCAGAGAGTGCAAGTTAGTAGAGTCCATACTCCAAATGTGCGTCCATGAACTTCACTCACTGCAAAACAGTTTAAAAAAAAAAAAAACATTTCAATCATAAGGATAGGAGTCTCATCAACCTAAAGGAGAAATCATCACAAGAAACCTAAAGTAAATCACTTCAACTATTCGAATTTTGTAAACTCTAATCAATACCAACCCAATTCTAGATCCAAATACTTTCCCGCTTCCTGATATGTAGAGCATGGTGGTCCACTTCATACAAAAGTTACTTCAGGAATTGTACAACAATAGAAAGCTACATATCTATCTCAGATTTGTTGCTTCAGATTGCTAATGGTACTAATAGCGTGTATAACAAATGCAATCACTAAGCATGCATCTTATGGAACTTAAGCTTTTTCATATAAAAGCCATTTAGTCGTAGAGATTCAAAGAACATGATCTACTGAGAACTATGTCTACCCTAAACCAAGAACTGTTCTATATAAAAGTTCCAGCTATAAATCAGGCACAAACAGCTACATACCATTTTGATTTAATCATATTCAACCATTCACTTCAATGTAGAGATCAAAACATTTATCATGCTCAAACATTTACATTACTGTAGCTTTTAGAAAGGTTGAACAATATCTTGGGAAGAACTCAGACAAAGATAACCTGTTTCATTAAAATGTCAACTTGCACGCAAGACCAATCTTGGGGAGATAAGCGAAAGATATAATGACCAATGATGAGACACCTTTTGAGTCTAAAGAATAGATAATGGGAACGTAAACTAGTTGCTCGATGACCGAGTGAATCAAATCCTGAGCATACACTGCTTCCAATCTTAACTTAGCAATTAAAGTAACATGAAGAAGAAAAAAAGAAGCAGCTACAGAGAGCATGAGTATTTTTAAAGAATCCAAAATAAGCCTTTTTCTTCTTAAGATCTCAACTCGACTTCTGATTTACAAAGCATTAACCTTCCAATACGATGTACTAGCAAAGATGAAGATCAAAACCAGAAGACAATAAAAATAACATTCAAATTTGTCATAGGGATCCCAAATTTGATCCGTATTAGAAGACTCAATGCCGTCCAAGTGACACCAAAAGAGAAAAAAACCTAAATTTTCACACAAATCAGATCGATGAATTACGTAACATTATCATTTCTCCATGATATAACAAACTACGCACCCTCCATACTACTGACTCACTGATACTAGAAGCTCATAGACTAATGAAGTCAACTTATAGAAGAAATCTTAAGTCTACGTGAACATCACACATTAAGATCGTTGGAGCCAAAAGGCATAGAAATTGTAACGAAAACACAAACACGAATTGATTAAAAAGCGAATTAAAATGGAGATTAAAAGGAAAGGGAAAAGAACGGAACTGGTGGTCTGAGAGAAGACTGCGAGACGAAGAGCCCATATGTTGAAGAAACCAAACCAAACAGAAGCTAATCTGAGTGAACCAACCACCATTAACCAATACCCTAAAGCCTTCATCTTCCTCTTCTTCTTCCTTAGTTACCTTCTTCCGTCTGGTTAATGCACTAACAACAGTCGTGCTATTGATCAGTAATGAGCTTCTATTTTATTTTATTCTTCTAATATAAATTTTTTTGAGTTCTTCGTCATTATCACTGAATTAAATATTTAATATTTCTTATATGGGAGATATATGTTTGATCACGACATGATGGTACTGAATCGATATCGGAATCACATCTTTGGAGTCTCCGCCGAATAGATTATTAGCTATTTATTCAATTGGGTTCTATTGGGCTTCTAGTTAATTTGATTCATATTGGGCTTATCCAATAGAGTGATTGATTCATATTGGGCTTATCCAATAGAGTGATGGACGACCATAGCTAGCTATTGGAGCCTGTATAAAGGATTTGTGATGTCGGCGAGTATGGAAGGGGAAGGGAAATGTAGTAAGTCTTGTAGAGGTTAGTGGAGACGACTAATGCAAATCTCACGTACTCATCTCCATTTCAGAAAATGAAAATTGCAATACATATACTCAATAACAAATTTTGACAAAATACCATAGCACATCACTAAAATTGTAGCTATTAATTAATCATTTATAACCTGACCAATATTATCGTCATCATTCACAACCCAAATTCAAATATTTTTTCTTCATTTTTAATATCATTCTTTTTTTCCGATTTTCCTTCCTGTAATTAAATACTTATTTCTTGTCCATAATAACATTACATTATTCTTTATCTAATTTATTTTCCAATATGCCTATCACATCTAATGTTACAGCTCACCACAAATCACTCTCAACAATAACACTACAACCAACATAGCCGCCCCAATTCTCACCAAAGCGATACTTGGCAACAAAACTCGACTACCACCAGATCTGATCAACGTGGGGGCGTGGTTAATCAGGGGAAGTGTCAACTTTGCAGCATATTTGGTCACAGTGTCAGACGATGTACGCAACTATCTACTTTCACTAATGTGCAACAACAACAATCTCAACCATGGAATCCGAGAGCAAATGCAGCTGCAACTCAACCATATATCCACATAATTGGGCTTTCGATAGAGGAGCCACACATCACCTCACAACGGATCTCGCTAATCTGTCCATGCACACACCATACAATGGTGGTGAGGAAGTGGTAATCATTGATGGTTATGTTGTTACCATTGCTAATATTGGTTCATAATCTACACCCTCTCAAACACTTGTGCTTCATAATGTTCTATATGTTCCTCTATTACATAAGAACTTGTTGTCAGTTTACAACCTTTGCAATCATACTAATGTCTCCATTGAATTCTTTTACACAATGTTTCAGGTGAAGGAGCTCTGAACAGGTATCCCATTGCTCCGAGGCAGAACAGAGAATGAGTTGTATTTGTGGCTGAGTCTTCCCAGCCTTCCTTTCTCCCTCGCATCACCTACACCAAAAACCACAGCTGATCGTTGGCATTCAAGACTTGGACATCCATCTTAACCAGTTTGGCAAGCAGTCAAATGCGTGCTGCGATACCTTACTAGCACACCAACACATGGTCTCTATTTCAAAGCATATACAGAGCTTTCTTTACATGCATTCTCGGACGCGGATTGAGTGGAAGACACATATGATTTTCTATCCGCACATGCTTACATTCTGTATCTCGGCCATACCCATATCTCTTGGTCTTCAACGAAACAAAAAGGAGTTGCTCGGTTATCTACAAAAGCAAAATACAGGGCAGTCGCACACACTGCATATGAAGTCCGATGGGTATGTTCCGTGTTATCTGAAGTTCACATTGCATTGCCTACAACACGACTCATATATGTTGAGAACATGGAGGCTACATATTTGTGTGCTAATCATGTGTTTCATTCCCATATGAACATACGATCAGGCACTCTGCGGGTTGCTTATATTTCCATAAAATATCAAATCGCAGACTCACTTACGAAGCCCCTTCCACGCTCAAGATTTCAAGAACTCAATATCAAGATTGGAATCACAAAGGTATTAAAGATATGACAAAGCAAAGCCAAACTGCACAGCGGATCCTTCCCTCTTTGTTTATCATCACAACGACAAAACTCTTGTCTTCTTACTGTATGTTGATGATATAATACTTACATGAAGTAACTCAAGTCTTCTCCATCATTTGATCACTACTCTCAGTACCCAATTTGCAATGAAGGATCTAGGGTTAGTTCATTACTTTCTTGGTATTCAAATTGAGCACACTGCAACAGGTTTATTTGTGCATCAAGAGAAATATGCAGAATAAATTCTATCACATGGCAGAGTGTAATCCAATGCCTACTCCCTTACCACAACAACTTAATGGATCCAGTTGTAGTGATGATATTTTCCCTAAGCCATCATATTTTCGAAGCCTCGCAGGCAAGTTGCAATACTTGACAGTAAATCTAATTTGTCAACGGATGCATCAACCTAATCTTTTTGATTTTGCAATGTTTTAACGTACCTTACGTTACCTTCGTGGGACATCTTCAATGGGTTTATACTTTTCCAAGTCGTCTCACCTCGCTATTGTTGCTTACAGTGATAGTGATTGGGCAGGTTGTCGTGAAACCAGAAGATCCACCACAGGATTCTGTAATTTTTTTGGTCCTAATATTGTCTTATGGAGTGCAAAACGACAGCCAACAATCTCTAGGTCATCAACTGAAGCAGAGTATAGAGCATTCTCTGAGACGGCTGTTGAACTTACTTGGTTAGCATCTCTGATGCGTGACTTGCACATACTTTAATCCGCATCTGTAGTGTTTCATTGTGACAATCTCTATGTAATTCACTTAAGCATCAATCCTACTCTTCACACTCGCTTTAAACACTTTGAACTCTGCTGGCATTATATTCGTGAAGGAGTTGCTCTCAACAAGACACATCCCCGCTGCTCTTTAACTCGCTGACATCTTTACAAAATCATTACCAAAAACTGTTTTTACACATCTCAGACACAAACTTGGTGTTGGATTACCACCCACCACAAGTTTGAGGGGGAGTATTAAAGATATGACAAAAGAAGAACCAAACTGCTTAATGGATCCAGTTGGTCATAACCCAAAAGAACAACCCATGAAACCCAACAAAGAAAGGAAGTCAACTCCAGACCTGCAAAACCTGCAGCATCGTACAATACATGCCACCAAAACATAAGAGTCTTCATCTTTGATTAGCTCTGCAAAACCTGCAACTTCAGCAAAAGTTAACGGATCCAAAATAACTTAACTTAACCATAACTACTTTATCTTAACTACAATAGTTCAAGCTTATAGCTGTTGTATCTTTTGCTATAAAAATAGGAAGTTGTCGGTCTTTGTAAATCAAGTGTGAAAATCTAATTCAAATAACAATTTTGACAATCTTTCTTCTTCTTTTTGTCTTTCACAAAAGGTACCTCTATCTTGAGAGGGTGTATAAGACTAGATAAAGGAAGGAGACTAGTGTATATGTATTCTCATATAAATAGGGCTTCCTCTGTAATATATATTGTACATTCGATGTCTAATAATATTATTCAGCCTTCATAATCCTTACAACAAAATGGCTTTCAAAGTTTCTTTAGTTTTTTAACAAAAGAAAAAGGTTGTACATAGTGAGTCTCTCTCTCTATTTGGAACTTTGGTGTGGCTTCATATTGTTTTTTTTTTGGGATTTGGGTTTTGCGAGTTAAGTGAAGAGTGAGTTTCTTTGTCACTCTTATTTTGCATTTGATTTGATTATGTAAGCGTAATTTAAAAAAAAAATCAAATTTAGAATCTCTGGATGTATAAGAACACGTGAGATCGTCGTTGCCTCTTTTTGCTTCCATTATCTTGTAGGTGATGTTAAATGTCAATGGTGTGGATTTGACATTTAACTTTAGTTGGTTAGGAATCAAGTACGTTACAAACTGTTACATTGCACTGCATTGTTCGACTATTCTTTAGTCTAAGTTGCTTACTTGCGGGACAAATGTGGACTAAGTTTGCTAAAGAAAGATAAGAGGGGAGTACATAAATGCATTTGAGTGAACTGAGAATGTAGTAAACAACTTTAAATGTTGGGAAGGACCAAACTTGATTGATCTTCTCTTGCCAAACTCCCCAACCAATAGGCCCACTACATAGGAAGTGATAACAACTTGTTCGAAATTGATCTCACTTACACCCGAATTAGAATATGCTGAAATCCATCTTCTTCATCTCTCTCCACTTTGAGTGTCCGATACAATCAAAGACACACTCATGTTTATTGGTTCTGGCTCACACAAGCTTAGTGATAATGATTTGTATTAAACCTAAGACTTGAATAAGAAGCAATCAAGTCTTAGAGTCTCTTTTCCTTCTTGTGACTTTTGGAGACTCAAGGAGGGAGTCAAAGTCACATGTCTTCCTTGAGACATGTGAGAAGAGAGTTGTTGGCTCCTAGGGAAGGAAGAAAGAGCTGTTGGCTCTTAGGAGAAAGAGATAGAGCTGTTGGAGTCAATTGGAGATAGAAGACCACATTACTTTCATTAAAGCTAACTACCACTTATAGAATGATCTAATTGTAGGTCTTACACATTTATGTAGTAGCTCTAATCTTCCTTACATAGAAGCACTTGGTTGTATTATAAATAGGATGTAGAAGCTTATGTAAAGATTAAGCAAGAGAAAAGAAATCTCTTCTTCATACTCTCTTCTCACTAAATTTTTGAAATCTCTTGCCAAATCTCTTGAATCTTTATATTTAAATCTCTTCAATCTTATTCTTCAAAATATCACATGGTATTAAAGCTTGGTTCATCATAGACCAAGATTTAACTCTTTCTTTTAAGTCTCAAAGATCCTTGAATTTTTCTGAAATCTCCATTTGTGTTCTTGAAGAACTTTTTCGGACCATTGGGTAAAAGAGTGATTCTTCAAAAAATCATGGAACACTTGAAGTTTTTAGGAGCTAATATGGTTCTCAAGGGTTTTAACTACCTCTTTTAGTCAAGAACTATCACTAGTGTGTTGAAAAGCCGAGGGCTTTGGGCTCATATTGAAGAAGGAGTTCCAAAGAAGGCGGTTTCGGTGAGTTCAAAGGAAAAGGAAAAGGAGGGTGAAGCCACGGCTGGAGAAGATGAAGCAAAATGGTACCAAGAGGATCAAGTTGCTTTAGTCATCATCCAAGCTCACTTGAACCATCCATTCATGAAGCCTACTCCCATTGTGAAAATGCTAAGGAATTATGGGAATCTCTAAAACGTGTCTATGGGAATATCTCCAACCTTAGTAGAGTTTATGAATTCAAGAAATCTCTCAACAACCTAAAGCAAGAAGGTATGGAGTTTACTCAATGGTTTGGGAAGTATAGATCATATTGGGCCGAACTAGAAATGCTTAGGCCATTTACGGTGGATCCAAAAATTCTTCATGAAAGACTTGAGCAAGATAAAGAGTTTGGCATGATGATGAACTTAAATCCAGCCTATGGATACTTGATTTGTTATCTCTTGAGACAAGAGAAGCTTCCGACCTTGGATGAGGCTTGCGGCTTGGTGCAAAGAGAACAAGGGTCAAGAAATCTTTTCGGTGAAAAAAGAGAGCTTATGATGGGAAACAAAGCCTCATACCGACAAGAGGAAAGGAAAATCTTTGTATGTGATCACTGCAAACGTAAGGGACACACCAAGGATAGATGTTGGACACTTCATCCACACTTGAAACAAAACCGAGGAGAAAGGGGTAAAAGCAAATGTAGCAAATGAAGGCACAATTCAAGGCAGCTCGGAGTCACACTCTCAAGACACGAATGGCACAGCTATGGTAGCTAATCAAGGGGAGTATGTAAGGAGAGTTGACCTTGAAGATCTCATCAAATCAATCAATGCTTTAAAGGAGTCCGATAACTCTTTTTATGTCTCGAAAATTACTAAACCATTGGTAGTAGATTCCAGAGCATCTCACCATATGATTAGTAATAGAAATTTACTAGAAAATGTTAGACCTACTCTAGGGAATGTAGTAATTGCCAATGGTAAGCAAGTTCCTATTGAAGGTATAGGGGATTTACGATTATTTGATAAAAATTCGAAAGCATTTTATATGTCATTGTTTAAATCAAAATTGTTAAGTGTGTATAAGGCAGTCAATGACTTAAATTGCAAAGCTATTTTTGATCCTAACAATGTTTATTTTCAGGATATTAAGAATAGTCGGACCCATGGAGAAGGAATAGCCAAAGATGGATTGTATTTGTTGGATGACATTAAGAACAATCCTAGTTTATCTTTTAATGTTACTTTATCTATTTCTTCTAATGCTTTTAATTATAGTTGTAGACTTGGACATGATGAGTTGTGACATGCTCATTTAGGACACCCACATACTCGGGCTTTGAATTTATTATTACTGAATATTTTATTTAAAAATGATTCTTGTGAAGAATGCATTCTTGGTAAACATTGCAAATCTATTTTTCCTAAATCCATAACCGTATATGAAAATTGCTTTGATCTTGTTCATTCGGATGTTTGGTCATCACCATATGAATCTAAGAGGGACATAAATATTTTGTAACTTTTATTGACGAAAAATTGATATTTACTTGGATAACATTGTTATCAACTAAAGATCGAGTTCTAGAAGCATTTACTAACTTTCAAACTTATGTTTTTAATCAGTATGGTGCCAAGATCAAAGTCTTAAGATCGGATAACGGTGGAGAGTATATGAGCAATGCATTCCAACATTACCTTATGAAAAACAGGATAATTCATCAAACAACTTGTCCATATACCCCACAACAAAATGGGGTGGCGGAGCGCAAGAACCGACACCTTATGGAGGTGGCTAGGTCCATGATGTTCCATTCCAACGTTCCTAAACATTTTTGGGGAGATGCGGTTGTATTCGCATGCTACCTAATCAATCGAATTCTGACTCGAGTTCTCCAAGACATATCACTATTTGAGGTATTAAACAAAATTAAGCCCACAATTAGTCACTTACGATTTTTTGGTTGTGTGTGTTTTGTATTTGTCCCAGGAGAACGTAGGAATAAACTCGAGCCCAAAAGCATTAAATGAATATTCATTGGGTACTCTATAACTCCAAAAGGATACAAGTGCTATATACGAGATACACGCAGAATTATGGTGTCTAAGGATGTTAAGTTTATGGAGGAAAAAGGTTATTATGAAGTCAGGACAAGTATTCAATACATTACCCGAAATAATTCCGACCGGGTAATGGGTCTCCGCTTGGTGCTAGATAAACTTGGGATCTTTTTACAAAGTCCTCAAGGAGCAAGGAGAGACACAAATCCCAAAGAAAGTGATCAGAGTGCTCGAGTCGCAACCGACCCAGCCCCTCAAACCGAAGCCAACGTCCTCGAGACGCAACCAGCACGGGAAGAGAACGGACTCGGGGAGACTGCGGCTGACCCGAGTAATGTCACGGCTCGCCGGGACGAAGTTGCAACCGACCTTACCGAAGACGCATCCGGCCCGTCCCAAACCACAGCCGGTGCGAGTACACCGTTGCTCGACCCATCGTCCGACCTCATCACGGTTGGTCCCTCGACCCTCCGCTGCTCCACCCAACACCGCAAGGCTTCCCGGTGGGCCGATCCACAGGTCTACTTCAACAACATGGCCATGGTTCACCCTCTTCGAGTACCATGTCCTTTCATTCACATCTTCCACAAACATCACGCCTTCTTTACACAAATTGAGCAACATTCCGTACCCAAAACGTATGATGAAGCCAAACAACATAAGGTATAGCGTGACTCTATTGATGATGAACATAGGGCTATGGTACGGAACCACACTTGAGAGGAATCCGAACTTCCACTAGGAAAGAAAGCCATCACATCTAGGTGGATCTTCACTATCAAGTATAATAGTGATGGAACGATTGAATGCCACAAATCAAGACTCGTGGCTCGCGGATTTACACAAACCTTTGGAGAAGATTACAATGACACATTTGTACGTGTTGTTTTATCTTTAGCAACTAACTTGGATTGGGAATTGTGGCAAATGGATGTCAAGAATGCATTCTTTCAAGGAGAACTTGAAGATGGGGTTTATATGCACCAACCTCCGGGCTTAGAATATATTGTTTGTCCCGACCAAGTATTACGCTTAAGGAAGGCTATATACGGCCTCAAACAATCACCAAGGGCGTGGTATCATAAGTTGAGCCATACTTTGAGGGACCAAGGCTTCAAGAAATCTGAAGCCGATCACACCCTATTCACTCATCAAGGTAAAGATGGTATTGTGGTACTTCTTGTGTATGTTGATGACATTATCATCACAGGAAACAACTTGACCGGGATCCAAGTTATCAAATCCCATCTTTACTCTGTTTTTGATATTAAAGACTTGGGAACTATGAAGTATTTTTGGTATTGACTTGGGAACTTGATCTTTTGCAAGAGTGTGATGTAGGTTCAAGAAAGGCTTCCACACCTCTTGAAGATGCCTACAAAGTCACGTGCAAGGGGGAAAATGACGAAGATATCCTCTTTTCTGATGTACACAAGTATCGGAAGATGGTTGGCAAGCTCATATATCTTACCATCACAAGGCCGTACCTAAGCTATGCGGTGAATCAAATAAGTCAACATATGCAAGCACCAATGCAATGCCATTGGAATATGGTAGAAAGGATTCTCTAATACCTTAAAGGAACACTCGATCATGGCATTTGGATGGGAAGGAACAAAGACACAACACTTGTCGGCTATTGTGATGCGGATTGGGCCGAAGATAGACAAGATCGGAAATCTACAACCGGGTATTGCACGTTTCTTGGAGGCAACTTAGTAACTTGGAAAAGCAAGAAGCAAAAGGTGGTGCCATGCTCAAGTGCGGAAGCCGAATATAGAGCAATGAGAAAGCTCACAAATGAATTCATATGATTAAAGGCATTGCTTAAAGATTTGGGAGTTGAGTCACAAGATCTGATCACAATGCATTATGATAATCAAGCCGCCATTCACATTGCATCAAATATGGTATTCCATGAGAGGACTAAGCACATCGAAGTGGATTGTCATAAGGTTAGAGAGAAGATTGAAGAAGGCGTGATCTTGCCTTGCTATACAAGAAGCTCGGACCAACTAGCCGACATATTCACTAAGGCCGCAAGCACAAATGTATGTGAGTTTATATGCTCAAAACTCGGATTGGTTGCAATAACAAAACCGTGACTATGAACCACACTCTTTTTCCCTCTATTGATTTTGTCCAATTGGGGTTTCCAATATGGTTTTTAATGAGGTGGGGAGTCACAAATTTCAAGCTTACTCCTAATGGTTCACATTATGGAATTAAGCTTGAGGGGGAGTATTAAACCTAAGACTTGAATAAGAAGCAATCAAGTCTTAGAGTCTCTTTTCCTTCTTGTGACTTTTGGAAACTCAAGGAGGGAGTCAAGGTCACATGTCTTCCTTGAGACATGTGAGAAGAGAGTTGTTGGCTCCTAGGGAAGGAAGAAAGAGCTGTTGGCTCCTAGGAGAAAGAGATAGAGCTGTTGGAGCCAATTGGAGAAAGAAGACCACATTGCTTTCATTAAAGGTAATTACTACTTATAGAATTATCTAATTGTAGGTCTTACACATGTATGTAGTAGCTCTAATCTTCCTTACATAGAAGCACTAGGTTGTATTATAAATAGGATGTAGAAACTTATGTAAAGATTAAGCAAGAGAAAAGAAATTTCTTCTTCGTACTCTCTTCTCTCTAAATTTTTGAAATCTCTTGCCAAATCTCTTGAATCCTTATGTGTAAATCTCTTCAATCTTATTCTTCAAAATCTCACAATTTGTAGTATTAAAGTCTTATATTTATCTTCATACCTTACAACATTATATTGAAGAAACACTAACCATTAACTGTGTAGCTTCAAAGACATATCCATTCTCACCTCAAACAAATCACAAGTCACTAGTCTAAGTTCGTGAAGGGCTTGTATGTCTTGACACTATCTATTAGGCCAACGATGGAACCTACCGCAGCTAAGAACGAGACAATCAAGCAAACCAACACGAGGAGGTTTAAGGCCAACCATCTAGGAGAATACATCTTCACCTTTGTCTGCGCAATGTGGATTGTCACTGGAAAGTATACTGTAAGAGGCCAGAACGCAAGTGCTCCGAGCAAACCCAAGATCGCATTAAAGAAGGGGAATATCATTGCAATAACAGTTGTCAAAATCACATAGCTTGTCCTCCATACCAATCTAAAGAGATTGGCCCTACACTTTCCAACTAAAGGAATGGTCGACCAGTATTCTCTGTTGATGAAATTGTTTTGTGGCCATTTTTTCTTGCATTTGTTCTCAAAAAACTGGAAAAACGGTTGTGCATACACCTGGAAACACATAGCGTATTAACAACTTACATATAGCAAATCACAAAATGTTTTTGCTTCATTGGTGAGTTATACCTGATATGCACCGATTAGATGGAGAGCAATGCAAGCATTGGCAAAGTCGATGAGCCAATAAGGTTCGTAAAAACCAAAGTCGGTAAGGAAATCGCCAGGGGCTTGGTTTCCAAATGCAGCATATCCAATGCAGCCACATAAAATGTAGAAAACAGTTGTGGTTGAAACTCCAGCAAGGCTTGCTTTTTTCATGACTATGTTTTCCGGTGGGGTAGATCTCAATGTGTCCTGAATCTCAATGAGAATAGTTGTATAAGCGTAGGAAAACGCAATGTCCCCAATGGCTTGAAACATTTTCCAAACTTTTTCAGATGCAGTCACGTCCACTCCTATCACCGTCCCTGTCAATTCTGTCTTACCAACCTTCCCACCTTTAAAGATTATACATCAATTAGTTTCAACTTTATAGGATAAGAATAATGAAGAGAGGGAATGAAATTGTACTTGCGACACTGGTGATGGCTAGACCGATTCCAATCGAAGCATAAGAGAAGGACATAATAGCGGCAATGATGGAGAGGAAAGAAAGTTCGTGAAAGTTAGGAATCTGGCTGAGAATGATTTGGATAATCCCAAATGCAGCCATGAATGGATAATTCGACGAGGAACACTTTGTTTTATGTCCTTTGTCATGAAAACAATTCGCTTTCCCAATAGCTCTAACCAAACACAAAACATCAATCTAAGCTTAGTTAGTATCTTATCCACATAATCTCATAAACCATTACTTAAGTACCTAAATTATAGATGAAGATGTTACCGACTTACACTAAGCTTATAGATGCAGTGATGGTGTAACCAATTGTGACTCCCACAAGATTCCCATACTGTGCGACTCCACATAGTTGCTCCTTTCTACCACCTGTCCTTTTATGTAATTTTCAATATTAATTATTATAAAATATTTCGGAGTCAACAATGGAATTTATTGGTACTAATCAACACATAGTCAAATTCTATCTATTAACCAATTTCGGAATGAGAAATTTTTTTCCCTTTTTTGTAGATTTGGATAATCAATTTGTGTCTTCCCAAGATATGCATGCACACTTGAAGAATTAATTTTTAAACCACAATGATAACTTTCAACAAATTTGCATTATAAAAGAGAAATGGAAAAATATCCATATCAACAGTTTTTTCATCGGAATTGATTCTAAGAAATATGTAATCCCGCGTGATATTATCTGGGGTTTGGAGGTTTGGTTAATGGTCTTATCGATATGATTATCGGCCAAAAAAAGAGAGAGGAATTTGTGAGAAAATCATACCAAGGTAAGTTTGGACAACTTCCATGTAAGTATAGTTGCGTTTAGCAGAGTCCGGCGATCGGTAACAGTCGGCGAGCATGGTGGATGTGTAGTAAGTAATGATGGCAAAAGTCACCAAAATTACGGTTCCTGCCATCCAACCAAGCTGTGCTAATGCCCAAGCCAACGACAATACTCCGGAGCCTATCACCGCCGTGATTATATGTGCACTCGCCGTCATAAGCGTTCCCGTTCGCTTCTCTTGACCATCGTCGTCGATGCTATTTACGGCGGACTCCACCGTCGAAGGATTGTGGCCTGCTTCGGGTCTCATCATTTTATCGAAAGAAGAAAGAGAAATTAAAGAGTAAAATGACAAAGGTCGTCTTAGAATCCTCCGCACATTTACTTACTTACTTACATGTATTTATATACACAAATATCAATGCTTTTATGGAAATAGCATCTTTGTACGTTGAATCTTTTTTTTTTTAGAGAATCTAACATTTTTTATGGTTTTCTTTTTCAATTTTTTTTTGGTTGGTCTGTCACTTTGTAACCGCAATTGCTCATGTTGGTAAGCTTTTAATAGCTTTAGAAGAAAAAAATGTGCGTAGGTTAAAAAGAGGATAATATTGTATTTATGAGAATGAGAATAATCGAAATCAAGTGAAGGACTAAAACAAAATAGAATAGAGAAATCTTTCTTTTATTGCTATCTTCATCATTATTATTACATTTAACAATCTCAAATCCTCACGAATCTGAAAGTTTATCATTTAATATTTTGTATTAACTAAACTAATACATTATTATGCTAATAGCTTTTAGTCTAGTGGCAGGCGGTAAGTCCACATCAGGTAGTTCATTTACACAACCAGAGATCGAATCTCCCCGCCTATATTATGTAGGAATTTGGCTATTGAGCCGGCCAATTGTTGCCCAATATAATTTGCCGTTGACAAAAAAAACAAAAAAAACTAATACATTATTAAAATATATACCTCATTTTTGAACTAGAAGTCCATTTATTTTATATAATTACATTCAGATATTTAGTTTTTTTTTAATTATTTATTATAAAATAAATATATTGTAAATTGTGTCACGAGTAATGTTTATCTTTTGTATTAAATATGAGTTTTGACCAAAATAATCCAGAAATTTTATTTTATCCAAAAATATATCAAAAATCTATTTTTCCAAATAGCTTTCTATAACGGCGGTTGACCATTGATTTTCAGATTTTAAGACCATTTATAATGATAGTCTCTTAGAAAATTTTTTAAAATTTTAAATTACTAAAAAATAGAAAGTAAAAAAAACATTTGAGAAACTATAAGAGATTTTTAGTTGAGAACTTTAAGAAACCACAATATAATTTTTTAATAATCTCTGTTGCTCGTTGTCACAGCCTAATTGGTTCAATTTTTATTAGAAATATTAAAATTTAATTGTATACAAAATTTTAATTAAAATATCATTATTAAAATATTTATAATATTCATTTTGGATAGTTTTGTTTCCTATTCTCAAGACAAATTTAAGTATTTAGAACCCACATATTACTCACCATTACAGTTGCTAAGAGCCTTGGAAGAAAACTAATGTCAATTCATCAAAAATGCAATTATCAAAAAAAAATTATTAAAAATGTAGTATTAGTTACTTATTTTTTACACTATAAATCATCATTTCTAAAAAAATAAATGATTTACTTAGCTTGGCTTTTATCTAATTTGGTATTACGTGATGACTTCGAATCATATGCGATTACAATTAGAACTATTTGGTTATAAATCAGATCTTATTAATCCAATTGTTATAAAAAACCTTCATTTCTGAAAATAAAATCAGGAAATCAAATGATACATCTTTTATATAAAGTTTTGGAAAATTAACACCAATAACCATAAAAGTCCAACAATTAACACTACAAGAGAACACAACTTTTACAACTCCAAAATTCGTCCCTAAAGCGTTGTAAACAGCTTTTACAACGCTTTAGGGACGCCACGTGGTACATCGTGTCTTGCACGTCGTAAGGCACAAAACGTTGTAAAAACGTTGTAACATTTAACAACGCAAAAATTACATTGTTAAAACGTTGTAAAAACGTCGTAACATAAAGTGGGAGTTGTAAATTCGATGGCAAAATAAACGTTGTTAGTTAGTTGTAAACTTAATAACTAACTTACAACGTTTAATTTACAACTAAGTAGATTCGAAATCTTTTACAACGTTTTAAAGTCGAAATGTGTTACAACATATTAAAGTCGAAAACTTTACAACTAACTAAAGACGAAAACTTTACAACTATTTAAAGACGAAAATGTTTACAACTACTTAAAGGCGAAGATTTTACATCGAATTAGGGACTAAAATTTCTGATTTATTTTTATTAAAATGTGAAATTTAATTTTTTTGTATTTAAATAAAAATATGAAATAAATAAATTAAAATTATAATATAAAACTAAAATAAAAAATTAAAATTTTTTTACAAAATTTAATTACAAATTACAAAATAATTTTACAAAATTTAACGGAGTAATTCGTCGAACATGTCAGAGCTACAGTCGTCCTGATCTTCAGCTACCCGCTCGTTCAAATCGACCTCAACATTCTCGGTAGGCCTAATCCCGAGGTTCCGACGTCTAAGCTCCAAAGCCGCAGATGCATGAGGATTGCCCGCGACCAAAATATCCATCATGGATTCCATGGCTGCGAATTTCTCATCCGTCGTTTGCTTTAGCGAAGCAATTTTCGCACGAGATTCCTGCAACTGAGTACGGAGTGAGTTTTCGCCTATTCAGTTAGAAGTGACTCACTGGACATCTTGGACGGATCCTATGCCAATAATCCGTCCCTTTTTAGTTGGAGCGATCTACAAAAAAGATTTGTCAGGAAAAAAATATTATTTAAATTAAAGTATTTAATTTAATACCTGCTTATAAATTGCGTTGATCTCCGGAGCACTCAGTTGGACTGGAGTACCTTCGGTGGATTCCTGGGAAAGCTGCATTTGACGCTCCTGAACCGCAGCTTCAACCTGGCTATGTAGCAGCTCACAACGTGGATCGACGAAGACGTCAGATTTCTTCTTATGGGTTGCGGCATAGAGTTCTGGAAGCGTAGGAATCTGTCCAGTTTTTTCCGCCTAATAAAATTTAATTTTTAATTAAATATTAATTTAGGTTAACAAATATTATAAATGAAAAAAATTATTTTAAAAAATACTTACGATTTGTATTGCCACTCCGCCAAAAGGCATTTGGCCCGCAGTGTGCGGCATTGCGACTGGTAAGCCGTCGGGACCAATCGTCTTCCGGGAGGCGGAACACTGAGCAAGTCTCGTCACAGCTGCAGGGTCTACCCAGTAATTCTTTAGTCCATCCCAACAAGCGTTGGTCATGAATGTGGGTTTCCCGGCATCTCCCTTCACTTCCCACTCGGTTTTCCAGTCCGAGATTGTGTTAATAAGCCGCTTCATGGCTTTGCGGTTGAACTCATGTCAGACAGTCTCGTTGATAGAGACTTCCCAATTCCAACGTTGCTAGTAGTTATAATAATTAATTAATATTTATTATATATTATAGTATGTTGAATAATAAAAATTAATGTTAAAAAAAATTACCGCAAAAATCTTGAACCACGTTATTGCGAATGTAATGTGGTGTTGATTTCCAATTTGGAGTCGCCTCTACGAAATAGCTTTTGATGCATTCCGTGATGCTACGTTCCACTTTGCTATCAATACCGAACCTGAAATTTTTTAATATATATTATTAGCTATTTAATTATAAATGCTTAAATTTAGTATATAAATTAAACTAAATATGTACCAATAGGTTCCAGTTGGACGATCGATGTGTAGATGCAGCAAATTCTCGTGGTTGTGTGCCACGAGAATATCCTCTACCCTGTATTGCGCGTAAGGTGCATCAGGCGGCACCAAAAGTTCTGGATGGACCGCAGCATTCATCGGAGGGGGATCTACGGCCACTTCTGGTGCTGGGGAAGTATGCGGTGGTGTATGACTCTGATGATGTGACTGCGACTGTGTCTCTGGCACAGCCGAGGAAGTAGAAGATGATGCGGTGCCGTGCAGTATGTCACTGTAATGGACACGACGTGTATGCTTCCGGGGTGCCATAATTTGTACCTACAAAATGATGTTTCATAAATTAGACGTTGGATACTACTAAATAATATATAAACCCTAAATTCTAAATTCCGTACCTACTACATCATTTCTAAACAACCTACATAATTTTAAATCCTAAATTTGCAAAAAAAAAAAATTGTAGAGAGAAGGGAGAGAGGGATACCTTAGAGAGAGATTGTGGAATGGGGAATGATGGAATAATGTTGCAAAATTGGTGATGTATTTATAGGGAATACGTGGAGTTGTAAACGAGTTGGGAATTCATGAAACGTCATAAAAGAGTTGTAAAATTAGGGTCGAATTTACAACGTATTCGATGTAAAGAAGTTGGCAAATATGGATTCAATGTACCACTACGGTACAATTCATTGAGACGTTATGTTAAATTCAATACCCGTAACGCAAAATCAAAAAAATGTGGTAAGGTCGTTGGCGACTAACAACATCTTTACGACGTTTCTGGTCGCCAACGACCTTACAACGTTTCTTTGATTTTATTTTTTTCCTAAGTGTTTTATATGATTTTAAATCATACTAATTTTAATCTTTACACTTATACTTGTATTAATCATATAAATCTTATAATTACATAATTATTACATTAGAAGAATTAAATTAATTCAGAAACGTTGTAAGATCGTTGGCGACTAACAACGTCGTTACGACGTTTCTGGTCGCCAACGACCTTACAACGTTGTTTTTAATTTGTTTTTTTTCTAAGTTTTTTATATAATTTTAAATCATACTAATTTTAATCTTTACACTTATACTTGTATTAATCATATAAATCTTATAATTACATAATTATTACATTAGAAAAATTAAATTAAATCAGAAACGTTGTAAGGCCGTTGGCGACCAAAAACGTCGTAAAGATGTTGTTAGTCGCCAACGACCTTACAACGTTTTTTTTATTTTGTTTTTTTCCTAAGTGTTTTGCGGAATTGTAGATTTATTTATAGACCTTAGATTGATAAAATTTTGATTGATATGTAAAACTTAGTTTTATTAAACTTTGAATGATTTATGAATTTACTAAATTCAAATGATTTATAAAAGATTGACATAACGTAAATTACATGATATTCCTGCAACAGTACATTGTTCATACGGTATAAACCGTAGTGTCAATCAGATTCTTCACCGTTACTTCCATTTCCACTACTTGGATTATCAATTTCTGCAAACTCGTCACGCTCCTCATCGTCAACATCTTCTTCAGGGAGATCCTCGTACTCTCGGTTTTTCGGATCGATAAGAATCACTAGCTCTGTAGCTTGCTCTGGCACTTGTATAGATGAACATGATTCTTCCTGCAATGGTAAATCTCCACATCCAATAATTCACCCACGAGGTGTGATCTTCACTGTAGCTAACCAATTGATGCATGACTCTTTGATCCTTGGATATGGAATGAAGCTAACTTGCTCTGCTTGCGATGATAAGACGAAAGGCTCAAACTTGTTGTATCTTCTCCTCCCATTCACGTCCACAACTCCAAATTTGTTGTAACGAACACCTCTGTTGATTACGGGATCAAACCAGTCACATTTGAATAGCACAGTTCGTAACCCAACTAATCCCACAAATTCCACCTCGATAATCTCTTGCAAAACCCCATAGAAATCGGTTTCACCTTTCACACATACTCCCCAATTTGCCGTTGCACGCCTTACACCATACTCAAAGGTGTGAAATGTGTATCCTCTGGTGAAATACATGGGTGCTGTTGTTATCTTAGCAACATGACCTTGGATCAAATCATGAAACCATGGTGGGTAGTATGGATCATCATAGTCAACATGTATACACAATTTAAAATTAATCACAACGTAATTAGAAATATGTTAATTTAAAATTAATCACTCTTACTTGGCCCTTCAACCATAATGCGAAGTGCATATCTTTCCGCTTAAGTACTTATGCATCTGAAATTCCTTCAATAGTTTCTTTTACTTGACTAACAAATAAACTATACATGTATATAGAAATATGTTAATTTAAAGTAATACACATTTCATTAACTATATACAATTCATATACATATATATATATATATATATACCTTTCAAACATAAGCACTTCAGTGCAATTCAGAAGTATATATGTGTGTGCCGCGTGGCGGTCTTCGGGACTACTCCACCAAACTTCTTTTAATTTACCACTGAGACGTCCAATTGGGGAAAAGATATCAGGAACTCTCTCTACTGCATAAGTTTGGGCGACAGCACCATCATCATATCTCCTAGGTGCTCTTTTTCGTGTGTGAACAGTGGGTGCAAAGTAGTACGATGTGAAATGCGACGTTTCTTCTGTCAGGCTACCAGCAACGATTGACCCTTCGACTTTTAACAGGTTATTTGCTTTGCCCTTAAGCATTTTCATAAAACGTTCAAATGAGTACATCCATCGAAAATGAACAGGTCCTGCTAGGAGTGCTTCGTGAGGGAGGTGCACTGGCAGATGTTCCATAACATCGAAGAACGAAGGAGGGAAAATCTTCTCTAAGTTGCACAACAATAGCAGTATATTTGTTGAAAGTTGTTCCAAACCTTCTACTGTGATTGTCCGTGCACTCAAATCTCTAAAAAAAGCTCCAATACCTACAATATAAGAGTTATATACATATGTTTATATTCATTACTATAGTATGTTAAACAAATACCTGCAAGTGCTTCATGTACATTTTTTGGAAGCAACTCCGCCAAAGCAAATGGTAGTAGTCGTTGCATGAACACATGACAATCATGACTTTTCATCCCTGTAAACTTTTTCCCTTGCTCAACACATCTTGAGAGATTTGAAACATACCCATCAGGAAACTTCACCTTTGATGACACCCAATTGAATAATGTCGTTTTCGCCTCAGATGACAACCTAAATATCGGAACTGGAATTTTGCCGTCACTTTTGATATGCAACTCACTCCTTGAACAAATAGCTGGTAAGTCTAAACGTGAATTCATGTTATCCTTTGTCATACCAGCCACATTCAAAATCGTATGCATGATATTCTCAAAAAAATTCTTCTCGATGTGCATCACATCCAAATTATGTTGAATCAACAAATCTTTCCAATATGGCAGCTCCCAAAATATACTCTTCTTATGCCAGTTATGATGTCGTCCGTAATAATCCGGCATATTATTAGGAACGTGCCAATTATCCCCTCGAGGAACAGTAGCCAAAGCCCCGTAATAATCCATATTTGCTTCGATTTCCTCTCCTGATAGATACAATGGAGGGGGATCCTTTACCTTAACTTTACTCCTGAATAGAGTCGTGTTCCTTTGGTAAGGATGGTTAATTGGAAGAAATCGACGATGAAAATCAAACCAAGAAGTCTTTCTACCATGCTTCAGTTGGAATGCATCTGTTCTCCCAAGACAATATAGGTAAGCCAATCTCCCATGTGTTGTCCACCAGATAACATTCTGTACGCAGGGAAGTCACTTATCGTCCACATAAGCACCGCCTTCATTGTAAAATTTTTTTGGACAAAACAATCATATGCTCGAACCCCATGCGTCCATAACTATTTCAGCTCATGAATCAAAGGTTGCAAAAACACGTCAAGAGACCGTTTCGGATGATTAGGACCAGGAACAAGTATACTTAGGAATAAAAATTCTTTTTCCATGCACATTCCCGGAGGAAGGTTATAAGGCGTGAGGATTACTGGCCACAAAGAATATTGTCCGCCAGACATTCCAAACGGACTAAAACCATCGGTGCATAGAGCAAGGTAAACATTCCTAATATTCCTAGCAAAATCTTTGTGTACCGTATTAAAATGTTTCCACGCCTTGGCATCTGAGGGATGATTAATCTCTCCTTCTGTCTGTGAATGCTCTACATGCCATCTCATCGCAGCTGCTGTCCTCTCCGACTGATATAACCTATTCAATCTATCAGTTATTGGCAAATACCACATCCGTTGATACAGAACCTTCTTACGCCCACTCCCTTGTGCCTTATATTTTGGTTTGTTACAGAACCGACATTCTTGTCACATATCATCATCTTTCCAGTAGATCATACAATTATCTATACAGACATCAACGGTTTCGCACGGCAACCCAAGACTATAGAGCAATTTCTGCGTCTCGTAATATGATTCTGTACAAACATTGTCTTTTGGCAAATACTCTTTGAGCAAGTCAGTCCACATATTCATGCATGATTGAGATGAATTACATTCTGTTTTAATATTCATCATCCTAGCTGCCAATGATAATTTAGACAGACCTTCTCTACACCCCTCGTAGAGAGGCTGGTTTGCAGCATCTAGCATGTCATAAAACCTTTTTGCATCTAAATTGGGTGCCTCAACAACTATAGGTTGATCAGTATTAGTTTCATGAAATGCGTCTCTGACCATTTCATGCATCCCATCATGCTCTACACCCCCAAAAATCTCATTCTGATAACCAACATCATGCAAATTACTTGATTCACCTATATTACCATCAACATTCTTAAAATTACTACTACTTGCTTCATCATTTACACGACTGTTATCACCTTCACCATGGTGAAACCATATGTAATAATGTGGTGTAAACCTTCTATTTAATAGATGATCCAAACAGTTTCTACTCGGGCAAATTTGGTATTTTTGCATTTCCGACAAGGACAGAACATCTTACCCGATTCAACCGTGATTTCGGTTAGACTAGCTTGGTGCATGAATATTTCTGCCCCATTCATAAACTCATTTGTCATGATACCAGCAGCATCTCTATGCATATACATCCACTTCCATTGCTCGAATATATCTCCACCGAAAGACATTTTTTGGGTTTTTCCACAAAACCGTTTTTTTCCCCTCTACCACGTTTTTTGTTTGTTTTTTGATGTTGTGATTAATGAAGAGAGCCTTCCTCCTTATATAGGCAAAAAATTAACTATGATTTTACAACTTCCCGCAAATTACGAGTAAATTACAACACTTGTACCTAACCATAAATATCTAATTTGAAATTACGTCCTTAAATAGTTGTAAACTACTTAGTCGTAAATAAGTTTTAAAATAGAGACGTCCTAACATCAAAATTTTTAATTTAAAAACACCTTTACAACTCCAAGTTTAAATTTTATTTAAACTTTTTACGTAACAACAAAACGTGTTTACCTACTTTGACATTCGATGTTAATTCGATGTAAATTATAGAGGTCGTAAAAAAGTTGCAACTTAGGGACTAATTCACAATGAATTGTTTGAGCAATGGGAAAGCGTTGTTAAGAAGTCGTAAAATACCGACTTGTTTACAACGTAAATTTTCGTTGTACTTTTACAACTCATTTACGACGTAATTTCAAAACATCGTAAGGGAGTTGCAAATACCTCCCTATTTTACGACGTCCCAAAAACGTTGTAAAAAATGATCCCTAAACTAATTTTCTCTTGTTGTGTAATAAACTAACTATAGAATAGTAGAAAACAAAATATTCTCTGTATTTCTATATTATTGCCGCTATAGGCTTCTTTTATTCCAACTATTTGTTCCGTTTCTTCCAAATTTTTATTCTTCAATTCCATTTTTACACTCAAAAAATTAATTTTAAATTATATTTCCAAACTTTTTTATTCTTTTACACATGCTAAAATTTGAATGTTTTCTAATAAATAAAATATACTTTTAAAATGAATATGTTATTATACATATACTACACTTTTTAATGCTTTATACAAAAGTAATTATGAATGAATCAAAAAAGTTAATAAGTGTATTTTTTTCACCCATATCAGATTAAGTTTTTGATAAACAATCAAATCTAATATAAGATTTGGTGTATTGGATAAAAAATTTCTTTCCTACCTATTTTATCAAATAAACTAAAATTTAACATCACAAAAAGTATGGAAAAAACTAGATTATTTTTCCACACATGTTACTTATCTGACTCTATTACCTTTTGATCACTTGACTTCCTCTTTGAAGCTACGTCCTCCTCGAATAAGCTTTGGCATTTTCTCTTTGTATACCATTACCATACTTAGTTCTCGACATAAAACCTAAAATTTGAACCAAAATTGATGCAAAAATTTGGATATCGAATAGTTTCCAAAACCAAAAAATATCCTATTAGGTCCATTTTGTTTGGATCTGTGGATACGAGATAATATCTGAACCCAAACCGAATACCCAAATGAATACATGATCACTTAAATACATGTATAAATATGAGTATTCGAATATTTAGGTACTTTTATGTATTTGAGTATTTTAATATATTTTGGATAATTGATTTTTTTATGTTAGAATTTTTTTGTACTATTTTTTTATCTTTGGGTTTCTTTTTAGTTTTAGAATATTTTTAAAATTATTTTTTGATTTTCAAATTTTTCTGATATTACCTAAACATGATGGATGTAACTCTAACCCGAAAATGAAATTTGAATGCCCATTTGAAAATAATAAATATTCAATAAAAATATTGGTTATTTGAATTATTTTATAATTATAGGTAATGTGATATTCATATTATAAGCACTGTTTTATATTTTAAAATTACAAAATAATTTTATGAAGTCTATCACGCGTTCAAGTACGAGGATTTTTTCAACTGAATAATTCATTTATATAGAGAAAACGTTCAAAATAATGTTCACATAAAACCGGCGAAATACAAAATTTTTCCAGAGATTATGCCCAAATAAAGGTAGTTAATATAAAACTTTGGGATGTTATACTAATAAAGTGTTTCCCCAAATACAAAGATCAAAACTACCAGAGAAACTAGATGGTGGTGGAACCTACCGTAATGAATACGCGTACCTCATAAATAAAGATCAAGGTACTATATTGGCGAACAAAAATCCAGAAGTCAATTATGCATGAAGCCACGATAGGAAGCCAGACTAGAGGCGAAACCGAAGACACAGTAAATGGCAGAAATAAACAAGAGAAGGACACTACTCCTGTGAAATGGCGAAGTCGGAAACAAAGCCGCCTGATTGACGCCTCGTTAGAGTACATTAAAAGACAAGACATCGAACATGTATTTAAAGTATATACAAAGAGTGAACCAAACCTCAAGGTGGCGGAAACCAAACTCTGAAGAATTACAGTCACCGATGGAAACCAATGTTAAATGAACGAGCAACGAAAGGAGCAAATTATAAAGCCTAAATCATATAACTTGGTCTAAGCCAAACCTAAGCTAACCAACAAAATAAACAAATTTAAAAACCATTCATCGAAATTTAATGGAAAAACCAAATCTGGAACAAGGGAGAAGTGAAGGACCAAAACTAGAGAAGGCAGCTTTGCCAGTAAACCCATCACTAACGACGAAGCTGACCGCAGAGGAATAGCAAAATCTATATAAGTAGGAGGGTATGATTGATGCTTAAGTAAACTTGAAACAAAAGAATTAGAAATTTTCTAGTTAACAAAGATGTGCTAAATCTATATAAGTAGAAGTTGTCCTTTTGTATAAATGAAAAAATAGGTTTTCCATTTATCAATATGAATAAGAATTAGAAGTTTTCTATTTAGCAAAGAGGTGTTAAATCTATATAAGTCTTGGTTGAGTTGAGACAAAGACTTAAGAGCTTTGATATTTAGTTTTGAGTAATATTTCTAAACATTAATAAAGAGAATTATTCTTATACTTTCATTTTATGGATATTTTTATATATTCTAATATATATGACTATATATACATATTTATACCGTCCCCATAGCTCTAAATTATTATGTTTTGCCGTTTTCCGTACCGGTCCCCGCTCCCATACATGTATCCGTTTCTATTTCGATGCAACATAACTTATAATCTAGTAGCGTAAATAAATAGAAAGGAATGTGAATATTTAAGATTATTTTACAAAAGAAATAAGCTTCTGCACTCTTCTCACCTCCACCTCTACAAAGCTTCTTCTTCCTGAAATTTGTTACAGTTATTTACAGAGTATTGTTTTCTAATATTGTGTGTAATAGTTATATGACTTATATCTATTTTTTTAGTGTGGTTAATGACTTACTTAATTTGGTATACTATATATCATAATCTTAAAAATTTAATAATAATAAGAGAGAAGGGAGAGTTATATCGCATATTATTTATGATTTAGTTTATATTTTTAAAAGTAAAAGTTAACGATGAAAATAATTGGCTATATATTTTTTCATGTGTTCATACCGGATCATTATGTATTTTTTGGCTTTTCAATATATAACCTGAAAATCCGAAAAGTACAAATGTGATCCAATGCGAACATGTATAATGCGGGATATATAACATTCCCTTGAAAAAATGACGAATTGAATAGTTATTTTTAGTCCTGAGCATTTGGATATTCGGATATATTTCGGGTAATACCTATTCGGGTTCGGATCTTTCGAGTATAAAACTTTTATATTTATTTAGGAGCTACATATATATAGTTTCACTTGGTTTCCAGGTCTATTGGTATCCATATTTTTTATATTCATTTAGGAACCAAATACAATTTAGTTCGGTTCCGTTTGGTTTCTAGATTGGTTGGGGTCAATATTTTTTTTATCCATTTAGGAACCATATACATTTTAGTTTGAATCGTGTATAAATATTACACAAATTTTCTGTTTTAGTATGTATTCTGAGTATTTTATACCAGAATACTTCAAAAATATCTGAACTTCAAAAAATACCTAAATACCCATTTTTTAAATCCTAAATTTTCATATGTTTACATAAATTTGGATCAATTGAATAGTCATCTGATATCAGTTTGGTTTCGAGTATTACATGATACCCACATATATAAACCAAGAAGATCCATTATATATTTTCTTCGATTTCAGATATTAGTCAATAACTATTATTTTAAGTCGATTTTGGTTAAAGTTTTCAGTTCTAGGTATTTTATCTAGACATAGTTATTTTGCACCGAATCTTTTTAATAGTACCGGGAAAAATAGGCATTGCCTTTTGCATTTTACCGATTGTGGAAACTATTTTATTAAAAGTATTTTATTCTTTTTTGCATAGTCTTGAAACCCACATATATTACTGGTAGAGAACACCAACTACTAATTGTTTTTCTTCAAAGTAGTTGACACCAAATATATATGTAGAGATTACAAGTCACTAATCTAAATATTGGAAAGGCTTGTATGCCTTGAGACTAGTTATTAAGCCCACGATAGATCCTGTTGCAGCTAGGAGTGAAACTATCAAACAAAGCAATACAAGGAGATTAAGTCCAATCCATTTAAGAGAATATTTCTTAATCATTTTCTGAGCAATGTGCATCTCCACCGGGAAGTAAACTGTTAGCGGCCAGAATGCGACAGCTCCAATAAAACCCAATATGGCGTTGAAGAAAGGGAATGTCATTGCTATAAGTGTTGTCAAAACCACATAGCCTGTCCTCCACACCAGTCTGAATAGGTTTATCTGACACTTTCCGACCAATGGTATGTTTATCAAATGTTCATTGGTCATGAATTTGTTTTCTGGCCACTTCATGTTACATTTCTTCTCAACAAATTGAAAGATTGGTTGTGCAAACACCTGCTCATATAGAAACATCACCAATGGTTTGACTTCTTCTTAATAATTAACAACTTAAAAGTTGTGATTAAAGAGTAATTAATCATTGGTCAAAAATGTGGACTTATTTAGGTTGATGAGTTTACCTGATAGGCAGCGATTAGGTGGAGAGCAATGCATGCATTAGCAAAATCGATGAGCCAGTAAGGTTCATAAAAACCAAAGTCTGTGAGTAAGTCACCAGGGGCTTGGTTTCCAAATGCAGCATATCCAATGCAGCCACATAAGATGTAGAAAACAGTTGTGGTTGAAACTCCAGCAAGGCTTGCTTTTTTCATCACTTTGGTCTCTGGTGGGCTTGACCTTAATGTATCCTGCAAGAAAAAACAAGACGTATATGAGGTTTAATTACATTCCTTACAGATTTCAATACATTTAAATGAAAGATGTATAGTCAAAAAAGTAGAAAAAAACAAGATGCCTGAATCTCAACGAGAACAATGGAATAGGAGTAAGAGAAGGCAATGTCTCCAACGGCTTGAAACGATCTCCACAACTTTTCAGACGCAGTTACGTCCACTCCAACCACCGTTCCGGTCACTCCCGCCTTACCAACCTTTCCACCTTCCCATATATCATACCCAAACAAAAGCTTTTGTATTAAAATATGTCAATATATTAAAATGTTAAATTATGGGCTTCTAACTCAAATCTAAGTGGTGGTGAGTAGATTGACCCTTAGATTATATGTATTAGGTTAGAGTGTCCCCAACTTCTGACATGGGATATTGTCACTATCTAAAACAAGATCGATACACAATTGGTGTTTAAGTTATTTACGTACTTGCCACACTGGCAATGGCTAGGCCAGTTCCAATTGATGCGTAAGAGAAGGACATAACAGCAGCAATGATAGAGAGAAAAGAGAGCTTGTGAAAATTAGGAATCTGGCTGAAAATGATTTGGACGATCCCAAATGCTGCCATGAATGAATAATTTGACAACGAACATTTAGCACGATGTCCCTTGTCATGAAAACAATTTGCTTTCCCAATCGCTCTATAAACACAACATCAACTCAAATTCGCAACATTATGTAAAGAATCATGAATACACAAGTACTTACACTAAGCTTATGGAGGCAGTGATGGTGTAACCAATTGTGACCCCTACGAGAACTCCGTACTGTGCCAGTCCACATAGCTGCACTTTCATACCACCTAACCATTGATAGTTTTTTATTTTATTAGAAGAAAACTGTATTAATTAATTTGTTATAATTATAGTGCGTAAAATTATAATGAATCAACAAGTGTCAAAGTGTGTGTTGCGCAATTGTTGCGTATGTAATGGTTTTACTTCGGATCCTTCATCGTAAGAATAAGGAAAATATATTGAAAATAAACAATATAAGAAAATCGAATATGATTTTTAATAAAAAGTAATAATTAGAATAAAATCTTGATGAAAAGAGTAGCATATATACAAAATATTTCTAAATTAATGATATATACCATTTCCTTTAGATTTTGGTATCAAAATTTAAAATATAAAAGATACTTCCTTAAGTCAACTTCTTTATCATATTTTTTCACGAAAATATAGTAGGTAGTCTAGCCAAATAAAATTTAAGATTTTTTATTGAAGACTTGATTTTAATAGATTTATATATTCTTGTAAAATGTAAAAATTAGTAAAGAATTCTTCAATTTTAAAATCATAAAGTATTTTTTGTAAATCTAATTCAAAATAACAATATTAAAGTAAAATTTTGAGTATTTTTATTTCAATAAAAAATATACAAATCTTTAATGTTAAAGAATGAATTATTTTAATGAGAATTTAGAAATGAAAAAGGAAATTAATATAAAGTGATTTTATGTAATATTTACAAGAGATATAACCGATAACACTTCATTTTACCAAAATTTCTAAATCCATTAAACTTTTTTCTGAAGTTTTGAAGTTTGGGTTAGAGGATCCAATTGGTCTATTTAATTGTTGAAAAAGAAAAATTTAACCCCAAGTTTAGTATTAGAGCTTGCATTTTAGGGTTTATAGTTTTGTAATTTGAAGTTTAGGAGCTAAAATTGAAGGTAGTAGTAGTTCGGAGACTATATTTATAATAATGGTATCATTTAAAAAACATACCAAGATAAGCTCGGACGACGTCCATGTAAGTATAATTGCGTGTTCTCATGGCGTCCGGCGACCGGTAACAGTCAGCGAGCATGGTGGATGTGTAGTAATTGATCACCGCAAAAGTCACCAATATTACTGTTCCTGCCACCCAACCAAGCTGTGCTATTGCCCAAGCCAACGACAACACTCCGGAGCCTATCACCGCCGTGATTATTGTCGCAGTTGCCGTCATTAACGTCCCCGTTCTCTTCTCTCGACCATCATCGTCGAAGCTCTTCACGGCGGACTCCACGGCGGAGAGACTGTTCTCTACTTCCAAGATTTTCATTGATTGAGTGAGAGAGAGAATTAAAGGAGAGTCAGAGAAGGGTAAATGTACAATTATAATTTCTGACTCTATTCGCATTTTACACACACACTCTCTCTCTCTTTCTTATACTATGGAATAAACTTGTCTCCATGTTAAATCGCATCTTTGTTTTATGAATTTATTTAATCTAATTTTCATCATTTTCTTTTGACATTTGCAATTCCTTTTGCTGGTCAAAACGTAGTTATTTTGTTTCCATCTTTTTTTTCAATACCATAATTCCTTATCATACTTAAATTTTGTTAAAATATTATAATTATCAATTTATTGTTATGGGTTTTTTTAACTTTCCAACAAGGCATTGTTCTATTAGATGACTGATAGAAATGAAGAAATTTTAAATATTAGAAATTAACAGTATCAGAGTGAAAATAACAAAAAAAAATAGTATTATCTTTTGGAACCATTTATGATATATGATATGGGTTTATAGTTGGGCCTTATAAAGGAAATGGTAAAGTGGGCTATAAACTCATCTAACAAGATTTATTAAATTGGCGGGTTGTGTCCACAATTTTACGAATTATAATTGAAGAAAAAAACAAAGACATGTGTCGTTAAAAATCATGTAAACATTCATCATTTTATACCCGAAAAAAATAATTAAATTTAACTCAAAACTTGAAAATCTTATAAAATATATAAATATAAAAACATATAATATAAAAAACTATAAATATTATATATGTTCTGTGAGAGAGAAATGGAAAAGGTAACAATAATCTTTCTTTTTTTGTTGTTGTGTACAACGCATTATATAAGGTGAAGATATATTTGTATATTTTTGAATTCGTAGGATTAGACGGTGAAATTTAATCACCAAATATTATAAAATATATAATATTTGAATAAATAATTTTTATATTTATAACACTTTTCTTTAATTATTTATTATTAATTATATATTACGTAAACATTTTATCATGAAAAGATTTAGTAAAATAAAAATTATAACAAGGGAAAAACATAACAATGATATGATCTTCTCCTAAATTGATGAGTATAATTTTCCTTCAAAAATTTCATAGTTGACGCATCCTAATGCATTAAATTTGTTTTCTGAATGTTGTAGTAGAAAGCATTTTCGTAAACAGATGTGCTACATTGTCCATTGAGCAAACATACTAAATATACACTTTTTATTCTCTCAAGTTCCCGTGTGTAAGAGAACAATTTTGGGGGAATAATAATTTGTTATGTCGCTCTTGATATAACCTTTGAATTTAGAAAATACCAAAGATCATCTTTCTGTCATATTTAAAAGTGTATCAGGTTCGTCTGCAAGCGAGCTTTATACGGATATAATAAATAACCTTAGATATACAAAACCAACAAAATATTCTTCTGGACTTCTCGCAAGTAGGTTACTAGCAAAAATTATTTATATGCAAGACATATAAGCCACCAATATTGCTCATATGTGATATTTCATAACTAGTTAAATATAAAGGGGATAAATTCTTTTTTACTAGATGTTTATTTTTTGATAACTCTTCTGAAGTTATGATTGAATAGGGTTCTCGGAAACATAATGTTGATATCATCAATCCTTCAATGATTGTGTAATGATATGTAGGCACAATTCAAGTCGTTTATTGACTACCATACATTAGGAGCTCGTTTTTCCATTTACTTTTTTAATGTTTAGATTGCAATTCGAATTTTTCATACGATACTTATATATACTTGATTGCCTTTTCTAATTTATGGCCAGAAATTATCTCTATACACTTATTCATATTGTGCGTTATCTTATCTTATTTATTGCCGACAATTATTTTCTTTGACAACATATTTTCTCGTAATGACATGGTTAATCGAGATCTCTTAATCATTCTCAATAATTTTGTTCAGGTACTTGATTATATTAACCATGTCAATGATATCTTCTAAAGATTCATCATTTTTTATAATTATATATATGTTCCTTTTTCGAGAATATTATCTTTGACGTCCAGATGGTGGATTTACCAATCATTTGTAGCTGCAAGTGCTATCAGCAATCGTATGGTTTCAAGTCATGCAATGAGAGCAAATAATTCTACAAAATCTGTACTTTATACATTGTTGTTGTGCATACCCCTTTGCTACTAAACCTGTTTTTTACTTGTGTAATGAACCATCCATATTTCTTTTAATTTTGAAGATCCAGTTTGAACCAATATGTTGAATTCCAACCGGTTTATTAACTAGTCCCCAAGTGTTGTTTTGATGATTGATTTGATTTCAACCGTCATTGCATCAATCCACTCTTGTAGAACATTTGCTTCTCGAAAATTCTCTAGTTCTCCATCTATTGTTATTAATAACTTCTCACTTTCTAGTTCAGCTAATAACACATAGTCATCAAGATACCTTGGCTTAGAAATCGCACAACCATATCTAGTATTAGGTTGATCGACTGTTTGATTCACATTACCATCAATAATCTCTTCTTCTTCTTGGTTTATTGGTTCATCTTCGGGTCCCTCTAGGTTATTTTCATGTTCATCAAGATCATCTTCTAGTTCATTTAATCCCCCTCTAAAATTTTCTTGATGAATCTTAAACATACCCGGTTCACCATCGATTTCTTTGTTTGAAGGCCAATCCTTGCTTTTTCTTCATCAAAAATCATATCCTTACTCACTATCATCTTTCATGAAATCGAATCATAAAGTCCATAGGCTTTAGACCCTGAATTTTTCCCACAGTTGATCACACTTCTTGATCTATCATCGAGTTTTTTAAGATGTGGTCCATTGATTTTTGCATAAGCAACAAACCAAAAATCTTTAAGTGTTTGATATTTGGCTTTTTCCCATGGTCTTCTCAAAAGGTGTTTGCCCTTTTAGAGCATTCATAGGCATGCTATTTACGAGCTAGGTTTAATGACGCATAGCTTCTCCCGGTAATTCATTCGGTACCTTCATATCTTTAAGTAAGCTTCTTGACATCTCCATGAGAGTTCGATTCTTTCTCTCAACTACAACATTTTATTTTTGTGTGGATGGTGCAGTTAAATGTCTTGTGATTCCATAATCTTCACAAAACAAACTAAACTTCGTGGAAGTAAACTCTCCAAATTTATTGGTACAAAACGTTTTGATAGTCAAAGTTGTTTGCTTCTGAACGTGTTCTTTGAACCTTTTTGAACCGATTAACATCTCACTTTTCTCTTTTAGTAGAAAAGACCACATTTATCTTGAATGATCATCAACTTAGACAAAAACATACCGATTGCTTGTTGGAGTTGAAGGTAATATCAGACCACATAAGTCAGCATGAATTAGCTCCAAGACCTTTTGTTCTTGAAACTTTGTCTTGTTGGAAATGAGTTCTTGATTTGTTTTCCAACTAGACAAAATTTTCATAGAATCTTCTCATGGTTTATTTTTGGTAATCCAATAACCATCTCATTCTTCACCATGTTATTCATCACCCCAAAGCTTACATGTCCTAGTCAAGAATGCCAAAGCCATGTTGTGTCATCTTCTTTGATGAAAAAACACTTTTGTTAACTACTCTCGAGAGTTGTCTTGTATAACCGGTTTGGTGATCGAGTTACTTAGAGAAGAAGTCTTCCACATGGATCTCTAAAATTAACTTGTCTCCTTTCATCTTAACTTTACACTCATTCTCCATTGTTTGTCCAAGACTTATGATACTATGTTTAAAATCGGGTATAAAGATGTTCCTAAGCTCCTTTGTCTCGCTCTTTTTACCTACAAATACGATAAAACCTTTCCAAATTTTGTTGACATATGAGCAATCTCCAAAAATCGCTTTTCCTTTGACGTTTTATCTAGTTTAGAGAAGAGCTCTTTGTTTCCCGTCGTATGACTACTGGCTCCGTTGTCAAGATACCAAGTTTTCGAACCTTCTTTACTCACATCATAGTTTTTAGGGAACACTTTCTTTACTCAAGAACACAACTTCATAAACAAAAGAGCTTATTCTATGATTTCCTCTCCTTCTTCTAGATGTTCATTAAGGGTTGCTTCTTGATTCTCTATAGGTCTATCCAAACAAGCTGAAACAAAATGACCGGCTTGTCACATCTCTAACATATTACCTTAGATTGATCTCTCCTTCCCTTTTGGTTATAGCTCGTGGTCTCTTCCTCTTGGTCTCCTCCGTTTGATCTACCTCGGCCTCAAACTCTTCTTCCTCGACTATTACCTCCTTGGTTTTCTCCTCTCCCATAATCATTGTTTGAAAACATAAGCTTTCCTTGTTCCTTCACGTGTGTATTAAGTCGTTCTTCAAACACTTTTATTCTTCCAATTATATCTTCAAAGCTTGTTGTCTTAAGGTATAAGACTTGTTCAAGATAAGCTACAATGTGAATAAACTTACTTTTTGTTAGCCCATTAAGAAATTTCTTGAGTAGATTCATTTCATTAATGGATTCTTAATGTGAGGTTGATTGAGCTGCAATACCGGAAATCTTTCCCGCAAACTCATCAACCGTGCCGTTGTCACTCATCGTCAATTTCTCTAGATCTGCCATTAGAGTTTGAAACCTTGCTTGTTTCACATGATCAACTCCTTGATATCGTGATTTAATAGCTTCCCAAAGCCTTTTTGTCGTGCCTTGATCTCCGATTTCCAAAATGAGTACCTTAAGAATAGATTGAATTAAGAGAGCTATGGCCGTATCATTTTGGTTTAGGTATGTAGATCTTAGTTCAATTTTTTCCCACACTTCACTACCTCGAAGTGTAATCATTTTCATTGTCCAAACTGTGTAGTTTATCGATGTCAACATTGGACAATGGATCGACGGAACTCCAGAGTCCTTTCACGGTGGATTAGGAACGTCTCCCATCCTTGGTTCCTTGTGATTCCCGGTTGCTTGATTGGATATTTCAACTCAAGCTCTGATACCAATTAAAATCGAAATAGCAAAAGAATTTTAAAGAACTACTCTTCTTTATTTATTTAGACACTTAACCAAACTCTTATTTATAAACTAGGCTAATATCTCTAATATACTAGGATTTACATGAATATAATCCTATTTTATTTGATGTTATCTATAGTAACCCAATTTGGCTTTTGACTTCGGCGTCAATTTAATTTGAGATTCACAAAAGATTCAATTGGATGAGTCAACCCAAAGTTGAGGATTTTTTTCAAAAGTCAGCAAAAATTGAAAGTTTAATTAACCACATCCAAAGTTCAAGGATAAATAAAACATTTTTGGTACATACAAGGCTAAATTGATATTTTTCCCGATATAAAAAAAAATAGTATGGAAAAATAAAAGTTATTCATCTATATGGTATGCAATGATGAAGAAAGAGGAGAAAAAGAAAGAGAATGATGGGAAATCAAATGAGAATGAAAAGTATAAGAAAGAGTAGGAGGAGGACGATGAAGATTGAAGAGGATAGGGAGAATAAGGAGGAAAATAATAATGAGAAGGGAGAGGAGGAAGAGTAGGAGAGGAGTAGGTTGATTAATAGAATTAGGATGAAGATATGAGAAATAAAGGGGACAAATAGAAAAACAAATAAATTAAAGTTGATGAGATTTTTCCAAAAATATGTATAAATTTATAGTTTATAAGAAAATAATATCAAATAAATATATTTTATATATTAGGGTTTTATACAAAATTAGTTAATAACATATTCATTTTTATTAAAAATATGTACATTAAAAAAATGCTAGTATGTAATAAAAAATCTATTTTAAAATTTTTTTAACAATGATCTAGTTTTTTTATTAAAAAATTATATTGAAAATAAAATTAGAGAATGAGTGAAGAAGAAATATGTTAAAGATGGTTTCTTAGGGTTTTGTGGTATTTGAATGAATTATAGATGAAAAAGTGGTTCTTTGGCCAATTATCCCTATTTTATAACTCACTAGTCCTTTTGCTCAGATTGCTTGTGCTGACAAGAAGCTGGTATCATTTGTTAAAGCCTTACTTGGAGCTCGTGATACTTTCCTCGAAGAAATGGAAAGACTTAGCAAGGCAGTTGGACAAACAATCAACTTGTCTGAGTTTGTATCCAGTATGGATAATGCTCTTCAATCTGACTATGCTTCGACAGAAAAGTCTGTTAAAGTTGAAAGTTCAGGACAAGGTAAGCAACGAACTAATATTGAGGTCCTTGCCTTATTCTGGAATATGAGCTTGTTTCTTCATATTTCGTACAGAAGTTGAGAGACCCATTTTGATTTGGGACGTGATGACAAGAGAACATAGTAACTCAGCATAATGGGCATGAGCTTAAGATCGTAGTGTTTGTTCATGGTTTCTTGGCAAGTGTCATCTAGAAGTTCTGTATATCTTGGTCTCTCTTTGAATTATTTGGTAATATACCTTCTTAATTTGTTATTTATATACATGATAGACTTGTGTTGATTACTATAGGGGCATCACTTTGTGTTATCATTGTACTTAAGAGCGATGTCGTTTGGTATCACAGGATGGATATGCTCCATATCACTCAGCTAGGATTGGTTAAGTCCGGTCTGATGTTGTACATACTAATTCAAAATACTTTAATATTTGCTCTGGTTCGTTGGCAAATCCATCTTGAATTGTGACGGTTCAACCTGTCTGAACTGTTCAGTATTATTAAGCCTGTAATTTCTTAGAAAATCATAGTTCAAGCACTAACAAGACTAGGCCATTTAGTGGGTTCTTTTGGTCCACAATAGAATTCTCTAACTAATGCTTATATTATCATGTGAAAAAACATTTTGATTACTTTACTAAATGCTTGTGAGTGCTACTTATTAATCACTGGCTTCTGATACAAAGCGTTCTTTGAAATGAATTGCAAACTAAGGCAAGTAAAAGACAGGAAAACAGTTTTCAATTTATTAAGTTCCAAGATTAATCTTCTGATTATGTTTTAGGTATCGTATAAAGAATGGTGTATTAGTTTCTTATCAAAGTTTTGTAACTAAAGCAATAATGATGTTTGTCCGCACAAAGATTAAAATATAAATAAGAAGTCTATCACATGTGAAGGTTTCTTTCAGATGACGTTAAAGAGATTAATTTTACTTATCTTTGTAAGAGTTTTACTTCTGTGTTTATCCAACAGAAAACTAACATGTCAAATATATCTTCCTATGCTTTGTAAGAGACTCAAAATTGTCTCTCACTTTCAGAAATAAAAAATGAAGTTATCGCCCAAACAATGCAGAGAAGTATTATTGCCTGCTTGTATATACAGGTTTGGTCAAAGTCGGCAACTATAAAAGATTTGAGTACACGTACATTTGACCAACTTTTAGCAGTCAGGCACGAGGAAAATATAATTCTTTTCATATATTTATTTCCGCTTACGATATTGATGTTCATATATATAACAATAAGAATACAATTGGGTTACCGATGATCTTTACCCTAGTAATATATAGCAAATTTATTAAACGCAGATACATTTACACAATCAAAAATTAATTTCAACTGTTTATATTATATAAAAAATAGTTATTGGATCGACCGTAGTAATCTAATAATAAAAAAGAAGAAAAATACAATTTGGTTTTGGTTTCGTATTCTATTCTATAATAATAATAATAATAATAAATAAATAAATAAAATGAATCGATGAGGACATACTAGCACAATAGCAACTATGTCATTATCTGAATTGAAGTAGTCCTAACGTCTGATTGTAGTTTTATAATCACTAAGTCGAGTATACATTTCTTGAAGCCAAATAGAATGTAATTGACTAAGAATAATACATTGACAAAAAAAAAAGAAGAAGACTAAGAACAATATATTTCTTATAAGAGTTGATTTAAAATCAAAATTCTATTGTTACAAGTGATAGTTTACATCAGATTATACAAGATTTCATAAGCACGACTTTTACAATCACATTCTTTATCTAAGCTCTCATACCGTCGTAATAAATTTAGATTGATCCATATTAGTCCTCTTTCTATGTTTCATAGTTACCAAAACAGAGCCAAACGATATAGATTTGGTCCCTAAATCATCAACTTATTTCTTTGACCTTGACATCACCCTCTTTGCTAATCACGATTCCCATCAATCTACAAGGTTCTGCGTCCTCGATCATTTGAACCACGCTCCTCATTGTCGGTCTTAGTCCAGGTTGTCTCGCGGTGCAAAGGATTGCAATCCTTAGCATTTTGACTGCATCTTCTCTATACATTTCTCCTATCTTCTTGTCTACAATCTCCATCACACTCTCTTTGCTCTTCAGATTGTTGCTTACCCAATTCACTATGTCTTTGCTCTCTCCAAACTCTGTCTCTATCGGTTTTTTCCCTGTGACTAGCTCCATTAACACAACCCCAAAGCTATACACATCGCTTTTCTCATTCACTTTCGATGAGTATCCATACTCTGCAACAAAAGAAATCAATGTTAATATCATCAACATGTAAGATCATGACAAAAGCTAATGATAGTAAAACTAAATCTCATTACCTGGAGCTATGTAGCCGTAGGTTCCTGCAACAACATGTGTGGAATCTAGACCGCCATTATTAGCCTGAAGAATCTTGGCAAGACCGAAATCCGCAATCCTAGGTTTCAAGAACTCATCAAGCAATATATTACTTGATTTGACATCACGATGAATTACGGGTCGCTCGTATCCATGATGTAAGTATTCGAGCCCTTTCGCTGAACCAAGAGCAATATCATATCGTGTTTCCCAACCAAGGTTAGACTTCTTACAGGAGTGAAGCATGTCCCATAAACTCCCATTAGGCAAGTACTCGTACACCAGCAAGCTCGAGTCGTCACTTGTGATGCTACAATAAAGTTTCACCACGTTCAAGTGCCTTATCGAGCTTAGCGTTTGCACCTCTGTTTCAAACTCTTTCGATCTACCTTCCCGTTCATTGAGAATCGGCATTGCACTGCTGAAAATTTTCTGAGAACTACTACTACACCGAATGTGTTTGACGGCGACTTCTTTACCATCACCAAGTGCTACTCTGTAAACATCGCCACAACCTCCTCTACCGATCAAATTCTCTTCTTTGATTGAATCGATGATGTCATCTTCAGTGAAACTCATCCTTCGGAACGACTTTATACTCCAAGATTCGTGTTTAAGCGATCGACCTTCCTTCTTTTCGGTTTTCTTCAGGTACAAGAAAAATACAAGAGACGCAAGCAAGATCAATGAACCAAAAACTATACACAACACGAACACACGAGTGTCTCCATGCGAGCCTGAAGAAGCTACACAACGATTAAACGATTTGATCGTCATGCTGCAGAGTCCAGGGTTTCCATTGAAGCTACCGCTGTATGATGACAAACTCTGAGGGATACGACCGGATAATCTGTTGTTTGACAGATCAAGAAGGCTAAGCCTTAAAGACGACAAACTCTCTGGAATTCTCCCTGAAAGCTTATTGTCTGAAAGATTCAAAGCGTTGAGCGTGGGAAGAGATCCCAGCGTGTGCGGAATTTCGCCTGATAACGAGTTTTGAGCCACGTTCAGATCACTGAGCATCGAACACGATCTGATCGAGTCCGGTATATCACCAGAGAAGCCATTGCTCTGCATCTTTAGACTACTAAGTCCCTTCAGTTTCCCAATGGAACTCGGAATCTTCCCAGAAAACTGATTATTATTAAGCTCGATCTTGGTCAGAGAAACCGTGTCACCTATCTCCTCAGGGAGCTCATCAGACAACTTGTTGAACCCTAGAGACAACGTTCCGAGTTTTTTACCGTTTTTTATGTCAGCGGTGACCGGACCATCGATGTGGTTCATAGTTATGTCGATTATCTCAAGCTCTGGCAACCCCCAAAGTCCGGAAGGAACTGTTCCGTTAAGTGAGTTCTGGTTAACTCTGAACCGTTTCAGAGTCAAACAGTTGGCGTAAGACTCTGGGATCGAGCCTGTGAGATTATTTTGTAGGAGAAGAATAGCTTTCATCTTCCCGTTTTTGCACATATCTGGAGGGATCGGTCCGGTTAGTAAATTCTCTGATGCATCGATGAAATCAAAATCGGCAAGTGAACCGAGTCCTTGAGGCAGAGAACCGGTTAACTTGTTGGTATACAGAGAGAGATTAACGAGATCTTTGAAGTCGCCGAACTCAGGCGGGATCTCACCGGAGAATTCGTTTTCGAACATTTGTAGAGAAACAAGTTTAGTCAAAGACTTGAGCTCCGATAAATCGCCTTTTAAATAATTGGTGGAAGCATCTAAGTAAGTCAGATTCTTCAAGTTTCCGAATCCGGTAGGAAGGTTTCCAGTCAAGGAGTTATTGTAGAGCTCCAACTGCCAGAGGTTTGTGAGTTTCGTGATCTCCGGCGGAATCTCTCCGGTAAGACCGCTATCGGATATCTCCAAGTTTCGAAGCTCCGTCAAATCTCCGACCGCCGGTGGAATTTTCCCGGTGATGCTGCAGTTCGACATGTAGAGCCACGAGAGTTTGGTGAGAGAAACAACCTCCACCGGAAAATCAGTCGGATCAAACGGGTTATCGCCGAGGCTCAAAACTACGAGTCCCGTCGCGTTTCCGAGAGATTTCCACGGAAAGACGCCGGAAAATGCACTGTTGTTCAAATAGAGAAACTGTAACTGACTGAGAGCGGAGAATTCAGGGAAACTACCAGAGAAAAAATTGTTCCCGAGATCCAAGTATTTCAGATTCGTGCAATTATTCAAATCACTTGGAACTGTTCCCGAAAGTGAATTGAATCCGAGAGAGAGTTTCTCAAGTCTCTGAAGCTCGCAAACCGAATCGAACGGGAAACTACCAGATAAACCACGACGAGAGAGATCAATCTCCGTAACGTTCCCTTTAAAATCACAGGTAATTCCAGTGAAGCCACAGGGACCGGCACCGGAGTTCAGCTTCCAGGAATCGAAAACATCGAGATTGGAATCCACGAATGATGATTTAAGCTTGAGTAAAATTTGGAGATCATCCGATGAAACGACGGAGAAGAGAGAGAAGACGAGGAAGAAGATATAGTGAAAGAAGCCAAAATTCCATGAGGCAGGAGCCATGTCGGTAAGTTTTGGCCGGCGAGAGAGAGAAGAAGACGGTGGTTGAGTAAATGGGAAGCTTGTTGTCTATTCACATCGGAAAAAATGGAGAAAGAGAGGTTGAATGATGGGTGGCGCGAGAAAAGCTTAGCATTGCCGCTTTGAAGCAAAGTTCTTATCTGCTACTACCATTAAATATTCAAATTTGGCTTCTCACTTCTCTTTTTTTTTAATATACTCTATATAAAATAAAATAATTATTCCGTCATTTTTTTGGACGCTAATATATATAGATACATTATATTATCTTTTGGAATAAATTATTTAGCCGGTTGAATATTATTAAGCGGGACCCTTGATAACTCTACTATTCTATTTTCTAATTATACAGTATATATGTGGAATTTAGCAACGTTTTGATGATATTTATACTTTGTAATAAAAGTATATTTATTTTGCTTTTCATTGACCATACTAAAAAATTTATAGATATTGAGGATATGATTCAAATTATTTTTATTTTGTCGTTTTAAGAAATAAATAATTTTATATATGATTGAGATTAAACTAATCATATTTTACTTTTTATATATTAAAGAATTATAAATTTAATTTTACTTTTATAAAAAACTTTTGTTTTATAAAGTAATTGAATATAAATAATTGTTAATCAGAAAAAAACTAATTAGAATTATTTTTTGTTTTGATACTTTGAAAAATATTTTTTATATAATATTGATACTAGAATTAAACTAATTATATTTTAGGTTATCATTTTAATTTTAAATATAATTAATTTAATTTTAATTTTCTTAAAAAATTTACTTTTCAAAACAAGAAGTCGAGAAATCAAATGTCGATAAATATATATATATATATATATATATATATATATATATGTAAATAGTAAAATAAATGCACGTCCAAACTGAAAACTATAATATTCATCCTTAGCTGGTATACTAAATAAAGTAGTGACGTAACACGTCCACCTCGTGTTATATGGAAACAGAGTTCATTATTTATGTAATTGCACTTTCACATAAAATTAAGATATTATCTACGTTGTTACGATGTAGAATTTGATTGTTTTAATTATTTTAAAAATTATATTTATTTAGATTATAAAATTTATATTAATATTTTGAAATATTATTTTTGATATTTTATTTTAGAAATCCAAAATTCAAATTAAAATTGATTCTAACTAGAAAAACTAAATCTAATAAAATATCAAAATAAATTTGAAATTTACGTATTTAAAGAAACCAAATCCAAACACAAACTGGAACTAATATATACCGAACCCGACCATATCTTAAAAGTAAAAATAAGATAATTTTTAAATCAAAGAACCAAAATATATATTTAGAAGAATTAAACCCGACAAAATACCAAAATGAATCATAAATCTATCTATCTATAAAATTGAATCTAACCCTAAACTGAAAAAAAATCAAATACCAAATTTGTGCATTATATATTTTTTAGTTTTAGTTTTTTTAATTTTTTTCTAATAAAATATTCATTAATTTAAATTTTTATATAAATGTTTATAACGAAACCACCTAAAAATATATATTCATACATACTGCGGTTGAGTACTTTTTAAAAAGAAAACTCATCGTGCATATAAAAATTATATACAATTTTTTGAAAAGTTGTTAAGATTTTTAAATTCAATTACTAAGATTTAAAAGTAAATCGAAAAATAATCTATTAAAATTAACTTACAATTTAGTTTAAACCATAAGTTAAATTTATAAGTGTCTTCTAATTTAATATATGAAATAAAATAAAACATTATACCAAAAAGAATACAAAATTACATTCAAAATTCTAATACAGTTTTGTCATGTATAGGAAACTTCGTCTATGGGCCCTGATGTTTTGGTTTGTAGATCAATCTTCGGTTTACTACAATTTTCTCGTATTCTACAAAGCTTTCAAGTTTTTATTTTTGACTAATTTTGAATATTATTAATAAGACAACTTATGTCTCTGTGTTTTGTACTCAACCACATATACACTACGTGTTAGAATTTATTATAGGGTCAAACATATTTATTTCTGAAATTATCCTAAAATTGGTTTCCAAATCAATCAATTCAATTTTCTTAATTTTCATAGAATAAACTCATCTTTTTATGGGACTACACTATATATAGGTATAATTAGACTTTGTATTATGCAACGCCATTTAATATTTGTGCATGGCCTTATTAACTATTAATATATCAAATACAAAGTTCTAAAATATTGAGTTTTGATTACCAAATAAACCAAACCTATGTGTGTGTACACATTAGGTGTAGCAATAATACAGATAAATACTAATAATTAAGTTATGCCGCTCCATTAGTGCCATGTTCATTTAGTCTTCTTTGCGGACTCTCTTTTTTGGGTGGACTCTTCTTTTTCCGACATAAAACAATATATTTCAATATTAAAGTTTTTTTTGGGTTAAAATGTTAACAAGTAAGAAACTATTTTCTTGTTATGATTAGGTGGTGAGTAGTGACAATTAATAATTGGTTCCACGCCATCAGACACTAGTGAGTCCAAACAAAAACATGTGTTTTCAAATCTTTGATATTCCTAAGGAAAAAACTCTTTTCTATTATTTTTTTTTGCTATTCAGAGAATAATTCACCTATATATACTTCTAACAACATTACTAATCTTGTTTTTATATATAGAAAAATATCAATTATGTTGAATTATTATTGCATAACTCCATCTCAAAGTATTGGAGTGATTGATCTTATTAGTAAAACCTTCATTTCATATTAAACTATGTTTTTGGAAAAAAATTTAGAGTAAATTGATGTAATATATAAAATAGTTTTTGTAATCTAAAAATATCTAGACCATTTTTTATTTAGTACCCCGTAGCATATTTAGTAATTAATAACATACTATCCACTAACATATTCAATATACGATAACATATCTGTATCGAGTGATATATTTAGTATCTGGTAACATATTCAATATCTGATAACATATTATCCACTAACATATTCAGTATATGATACTATATTTTGTATCAGATAATATATTTATTACTAAGCAATTTATAAAGAATAACACTACCATTTTTAAGACTTTCACCTTCAAGAGAACCATCAAACAAAAACACCACCATTCCACAACTTTGATCGCCGCCAGAGGATTTTACGATGGATCATGCTTAACCACCAGTACCTCATCTTTGGCGGAGTCCCCAAAGAAATCTGATTCAGATCCACTCAACAACAACAACAAGATCCTAATTGTAGCCGCGAATCAGAAATGTGCTATTATAGTGGGAACAACAAAAATCATCAAGAGCCTCGAGATCTAATATGCGATCTATCATCATTGTCACCACCAATGATTCTTTGTATTCTTCTGGACAAGGTAAGATTCAATCAAAGTCAAAATAAAAAAGTTTCACTAGTTAAAATCAAAATCAAAATCGAAAATCGAAAATCAAAAATCAAAAATCAAAATAGAAAAAAGAATTGCATAGAAGATGAAGAGACACTACAAGAAAATATGTTATATTGTGACATTTTGACAAAATATTTAGTCAACATAATTATGACCAAATATTTATCAATTCTTAGGTCATTAAATAATCAAAATATTTTGACCAATCAATATATTATCAAAATATTGTGACCAGTTTTTAACGATAAATTAGAAAATAACTCAATTTTGACCTTGAATATAATTATAAATTGGTCCAAAAATAGTTGTTATAATTCATTTTTGATCAAAATTGAAGAGTTAAAAATCGTTGTTTGGAAATTTATGTTGGTAAAAATTAGTCAAAACAACTATTTTTGACCAATTTGTGATTATAATCATGGTCAAGATTTGTTATTTTCTAACAGCGAGAAAAAAAATAAAAGACAAAAATATTTCTATATGTGAATAGATTTTTCAAATTATTTATTTTCGACAAAAAATGGATATTGACCTATATTATTCAAATTTTCACACCAAATTGTCTGATATTTTTGAATTTAATATAAAATTAACTATATTATTTTTTAATTGGTTGGATGATTATTAAGTAGATTAAAAATAATAATTTTAGTTGAATTTTTTTAAAATTAAACCTTAATTTGTATGTAGAAAATAAACATCACATAATATGAATATGTAGTTAATATAATTTTGACCTCTTTTGCTATTCATACAATAATCCATGTTTATATACTTCAAATAATATTTGTGTTTCAAAAAAAAAAACTTCAAATAACATTACTAATCTTATTTTCATATAAATAAATAAAAATACATTAATAATCTGAAAGTATTGGAGTGATTGATCTTATAAGTAGTTAATAGTTTTGACATTTTAACCGTATTGTAAATTTGTAATCAATCTACTTATAGTCAATGAATTATCTGTGAGTCTTCACACTTAACCCGTCAAAAAGTGTTCGACGCTTCATGGAAAAAGATGCAATTTTAGCAAGAAAAATATGCTTTACATGAAATAATTTGTCCAATAATTGAAGACTAAGAAAAGACAAATTATTTTTTATTATTTGGGATTATGATAGGGGAAGTCACAAGTGCACGCACATGACGATAATATGTACTTATCAACAAAATACAGGGTGGACTTCACTGAACTTTAATTTTTTGTGATATTTAAATCATGAAATATAAAAGCTAATTGCCTTGTTTCATACAAAAAGGTTACTACTTTATATCTTTCAACTAAAGCTATAAAAAGTTTTGTAAAGATATAAAAATAACTCCCCACTTATGTAAATCCGAAGGCGACAACATATATGAATCAAATGGCCAATAGTGAATGCTTTCAACCAACCCAATTTTATTTAACAAAAACTTAATTTTGACATAAAGTGGTGATTCATTTTTATTTCTTTGTCAGAAAGATTTATCAGATTTAAGGATTACAAAAACAACAAAATTATTTTGATATTCAAATTATATTTCAGGATCAATTATTTTTAGTATGATAGTTAAAATGATATAGTTGACGATTTATATATTAAAGTTTGATTTCTTTATTTTATTATTAGTAGATTAAAAAAAATGTAAAAATAAGTTTTAGGTACGAATAGAGTACTGTCGATCTAATTATTTACTAAAAACAGGAAAAATGTTTTACGGGGTAAAAGAAATCAAGATTCTCATATTTGTAGTTGCATGAACTTCTCACGTGTTTATGCTTGAAGCAGAAACAACTAGTTGAATTATGTTTTGTTTCAAGACTTTAGGTGAATTAAGAATTATTCAGAGTACTAAACTCAAAATATTCCATTTAAATAATGAATTATTCAGAATTTTCTTACTTTGTTTCAACTATTGATCTACAAAACCTTTTTCTTGATTCTATCGTTCTTTATATCTAGATTTTAGGTTAGACGAAACATAATTTCTATAGAAAAAGAAAGACTTGAAACTAAATATATATATAGAAATAGAAAAGAATCATAACTTGGAAAATTGTGGTGATTTACATGTAGAGAGTGTAGATGGAGTTTTAAAAAAGGAAAATAGTCATATCTGTCTAGAAGGCCGCCGAAGTAGACTTAGAATGAGAGTCGGTGGTGACTCACTGACTGACACAACCCTTTTGATTTCTTTATACTCATCATCACTAGCTAGGCCTGGCCTCTTCTCAATCAGATTTCGAGGTCCCTTATGCTTCCTTCCACACGTGTGAAATTACTTTAATCACTATACATTCACTTTGCGCGTTTACACGACCTTTTTTTCCCTTTTACCTCATTCCGTATCTCTCTACTCGACGGTCTGAGTTCCAACTTTGGAATTTTCACAATTTGACGAGCTAAAATCAGTGTTCATAAAAATCGATTTCTACGACCGTCTAGGGGGTCTAGGGTTAAACGGACTTAGTTTATTCCGATTATAGTAAAATCAGATCACCTAAATGGTCAAAATAATTTGGAGGTTTTAATAATAGTTAAGTACTTTAGAAGATGATTAATTATTCTAGACTATCTATGTTATTTTCTTACTTCCTATTATGCAATTAAGTCCTTTGCCTAATTTGCATTCTTTAGGGCTGTATGGTTTAATGACTAATATGATTTGGGAGATTTCCTTAACAGATGTGCTAGGGCTACAATATTGTACTCTCATCTATAACTATTTTGGTCCTTTCCTATTATTTCGACATCAGTTTCATTGTATCTGTTTTGAAAACTTTTGTTCATATATAGCTACTATTCTAAACTATTCTTTTTTTCTTCTCTAAGGTTATATCTCAACTTAACCTCTCTAAAGTTTTTGCTGATTCCATATCACCACCACATAGACTAAAGATAAAAATTATGAAGATTGATAACTCAGCTGTTTTGCCTCACTGTTCAAGAATTTTGTTGGGTCGTTTTCTTAACCCTATGATCCAGGATATGGACACTTTTATGTGTTAGAGTGCCAAAATTTTGGAATTTGGAAGGCCGTGCTTCAGGTCTTTTAACTTAGGAAACAAAAAGGTTTCAGTTTGAATTTCAGTCGGAGGAGGATCTGGCTGGTGTTCTTCGATCTGGTTCATCCAATTTCGATGGGTGGATGGTTTCATAAACACTATGGAAGGCTCTAGTTGATGCCAATTACCCAAGTAACATCAATTTTTGGATCAAGATCACACAGATACCCTTTGAATATCGTATTGAATAAGTGTACCGCTTGGTGGCTGGTTCCATTGGAACAATAATCCAAGTCATTTTCTTGAAAGGTAAAGTGCTTATTGAGTTTTCTTGTCCTAAGCCACTAATTTTCTCTTCATTACTTGAATTTAAAGAAGGAAAGGAGTCCCAAATACTATTTGAGTACAAAAGGCTGGAAGGATATTGTACCATATGCTATCATCTCACGCATGTTGCAACCTATTACAAAGCCAAAAAAGAGGTAGCAGTGCAATGCAAAGATGACAAAGAAAAACAAGCCCTAGTAGCTAAACACAAGAGTTACAAAAGAGCTGCTAAAATGAGCAACAAATCAACCTCGGCATAAAGCTCTCCAAAAACCTCTCTTGTCCGAAAAATAAGCCAAGTAAACAGAGATAGGTTGCAAAGTCAGGACCAAAGAAAGCCATCCAAAACAAGGTAATCTTTGATCCTTCTCAGCATGCTCTCATTATAAGAGAGAGTTCGCTTGTTTCCCCATCTGCCAGAAACGAAAGGGTTGTGGGAGAAACTTCAGCTGCTGTTTCCCTCTCCTCAAAAAAGGTGAGATAACCACTTTTCAACAGGATAACTCTACCAGTAACGTTGATGATTCTATGAATGTAATTACTGATGGAGGATTGATTGATGGAACATTGAATATGGCAGTTTCTGAGACAATAACCATCTCCTTGACTGTTCCAAAATCATGTATCATTAAAGATACTGAGATGGCAGAGACGGCTACAAATCCCTCATATGAAGCAACATTGGATGCTCTTTCTACTGAGGTAGCTGTGATAAGTGTGCAAAATCTCTCACCATCAACAATGGCTAAAGTCCATGCAGAATTCGCCGACAAGATTCAACAATGCAAGGATGCTAGGACTGCAAAACCTGCACCAGGTCTGAGTAAGCCTTTATCTAGATTTTATACACTTCTCCATGGAGTGAGTTGCAAGAAGATGATGGATGTAGAGGCAATGTCCCTCGTAAGACGGCTCAGAACTCCCATGTAAAGGAAGAAGCAAACAAGGAGTCTATCATAGGTTCCATGAAGTTTTAGTTATTTTATGCTAAAATCTCTATGTTGGAATTACCACGGATCATGCAATAGAGTAACAATAAATTTTTATAGGGATGTTTGGAAAAGTTTTAAACCAGAATTTGTATTTCTTTCCAAAACTAAGAATAATAATTATTTTATGAAAAAATACAATCTCATTTAGGTTTTAATATGTTAACCACAGTAGAACCAATTGAATCTACTGATGGTTTAGCCTTGTTTTATTCAGATTCTTATAATATGATAATAAACCATAAAGATAAACATATAATTCATATATCTTTCGATTACATGAGACTAAGAATCGATGTAACCTTTAATTACAGAGAACCCGATCAATGTAAGAGAGACTATGTTTGGAAACGTCTTACCCGAATGGAAATAGCTAGAAATTCTTCATGGCTAGCCATAGGAGACTTTAATGAACTAATCGGAAACCATGAAAAACAAGGAGGTTCTTTATGACACGCGACTCCTTTGTCTTCAATTGTATGTTACGAGACTGCGGTCTTATAGACTTCCCAAAACTTGGCAATTCTTGGTCATGGCACAGTGTAGGAAACAATGGTGTTATCCGATGTATCTTAGAAAAAGCTTACGGAAATGAAGATTGGCATGATCTTTTTCCAAAACCGGAAGTTGAATCATAGATATGAAATGGTCTGATCATAGGCCTGGCCTAGGGAGATTCACCGATCATAATTTTAACCTCACAAACAATTCATCTTTGATAAAAGATGGGTGGGTAAGAAAGGATTCTAAGACTTAAATTGAAAAAAGTTGGAATGGCTTTCCTTGTTGCTGGAAGGTTACATTTACGGGGAAAATTAAAAGTTGTCGTCGTGAGACTTTTCACTAGAGGAATGGAGATATACCTTCAGGACGACAAAAAATTATGAACTTACAAAAATTTGTTGAGGACTTACAATATAGTAATTCAAATAAATCGCATGAATTCTTTAAAGCTAAATCAAACCTTAAACATGTATATATAGTAGATAATAACGAGAATTGGGTAACTAAAGATGAGGAGATCCTGGTTGAAGCTTCCCATTATTTTCTCAGCTATTTACTACCAATGGTAATGAAAATGTTTCATTAATTGAGGTAGAATCCAAAATAACGGATTTGGAAAATAAAATCCTTATGAAAAGAGCTATTGAAGACGAATGAAACTTTATCTCAAGTTTACTCGGTAAACTAGGATTTAGTGATAGTTGGATTCGATGTATTATGCATTGTATTACTAGTGTGGAATACTCAACACTTCTAAATGGGAAACATGGTGGCACAATAATTCTGAAATGGGGCTTGAGACAAGGTGATCCTTTGTCACCATATATTTTCATCTTATGTACGAAAGTTCTTATCTTTAAACTACGGGGAGCTGAACAAAACATACAAATTACAGGTATCTATATTGCGAGAGAAAGTCCAAAGATTTCACATCTCTTATTTGCTGATGATAGCCTCTTTTCTATAAAGCCAACAAGAAAGAGACTACTCATATCTTTAAGATTCATAAAGATTATGAAGACGTATGATGTCAAGAAATTAATTTTGAGAAATCTTCAATCCAATTTGGCCATCCTATACCTGATACACATAAACCATAATTGCATCAAATCTTACAAATCTCTTAGATTGGTGGAATAGGTTCCTATTTAGGTCTCCCTAAAAACATAGGCGGTGCTAAAACTAAAGTTTTTGCCTTTGTTAAAGAGCGACTCCAGGAAAAGATCAACAGTTGGCCCTTAAAATTTATATCAAAAGCTGGTAAGGAGGTTCTCATCAAATCCATCTTGACGGCCTTACCTACGTATGTTATGTCATGTTATCGATTACCAAAAATTATTGTGATAAAGTCAAATTCAGCAATAGCTATTTCTGGTGGTCCAATTCATATAATTCCAAATGTACCCACTCGAATAAATGCAAGAGATTGTGTAAACCCAAATCCGAAGGAGGTCTGGATTTTCGGGCTTTGGAGGAGTTCGACTCTGCTCTGCTTGCCAAACAACTATGGAGACTCCTCGATTTCCCTGAATCCCTTTTAGAAAAGGTAATGAAGGGATGCTATTATAAGAATCAATGTAACAGCCAAATCGACTGCTAACCCGTCTTATGGTTGGAGAAGCATCTCTTCAGCCACATCTTTGGTCACTAAGACTATTATTAGATATATTCGCGATGGGAAACGACTCGATTCTGGTATGATCCTTGGATCCCGGATGTTGTCCCTCGACCAGCCAAGAATATATGCCCGTTTTTGTTTCTAAATCTTACTGTCGATCAATTTATTGATCATCACTCTGGATATTGGAAATAAATTACACTTCGACAATATTTCGAACCCAATGATGTCCAACTCATACTAGGAATAACTCTCCCTAAACGACCGCGATCTAATTATTAGGGATACTATTTCTTTAAAACTGGTAGATACACACAGTCAACAAACTGAAGCTTCCCACTTTCTCCTAGAGGTGGGACAATATGGATCCAATTTTGAATTTTTATATGCTAAGATTTGGAAAGCAGAAAATAAAGCACTTTTTATGGCAGTCCTTATCGGTTGTGTTGCTATAAAGCAATATCAAAACCTACACGGTATTAAATGTGATATAAGATGCTCTCGATGTGGTGTAGAAAATGAGACAGTAAATCATGTCTTATTGAATGTCCACCAACTATCCAATCATGGGCATTATCTTCCATATCCTCTGCGGTTAATGTTTTCCCTAGAGAATCTATCTGGTATAATCTAGATGATTTGTTTTGGCGTCTTCCACACCTGGAAAAAGCAAAAAATTTCCATTGGATCATTTGGCATCTTTGGAAAGCAAGAAATGATCATTGCTTTTCGGGTGCTAATACAGACTCCCGCTCAGTTATACTACATGCCTAAGCGGACTACAAAGAATGGTATGTTGCAAGTAGTGAGCGGTTAAACTTCAGCAAACCACTGGAGTCTAGTTCATTCCCAAGATGGTCCCCATTTGCGTTCCCTTCGACAACAAATTCAAGCTTTACATGTTATCGATGCTTTGTGGACGAATCCTGGAAAAGCACAGATCTTCTCTCCGGATTAGGTTGGTTCTACATCTAAAATTCAGTAGAAGGTGAGTGCATGGGAGCTAATGGTGTTCCTTGGAGCCTATCTATTCTCCATTTGGAGGTCGAAGCTTTACTTTGCGCAATGAAGTCCATTTTGTCGCTTCAGATTCTGGAGGTGGAGTTTGCAATGGATTGTGAAACTGTTCTTAAGATATTTCAGAGATCGGAAGTGTAGCTGACTTTTATCTTTATCAGGAAAAAAAATTTCGAGGCTAAATTTTTTATTCTGTTCTATTTTGATTTTTGTTTTTCTATATTTTTGAATTTTCACTCGTCTGAGAGTTAATAATACTTTATTGTAACTTTATAACTTTTGAGTTATCATTAATATAATTATTAATATAATTACTGTCAACAAAAAAAATATAATATATAATAAAATTTATTATAAACCCACTTAAATTGTTCAGACCTATTTAAGCATTAGATGGAAAGTTACCCTCTATTTAAGGCCTAACAATATTTGGAGCACTGGCTAAAATGTTTCCAAGTGGTATTAGCCGCCACTATCTTTATATTATTTGTACTCTTTGCTTTAAGAATAACTGTTGTAGTATCTCCTAATTTCAGTCTCAAACATCTCTCTCAACAAAAAATCTTTGATTTGCTATTATTCCCAAGAGGCAGCCTCGTTCATCTTCTTTTTGTTCTCGTCTTACATCAATTATTTTCTGATTCTTGACACCAAAGCTTATTGCAGAATCACAGGATACACATTGAATGTGATTCAGATGCAGTATCCCTCCCTCAAACCTTAAGAGAACTCTGTGATTCCAAATCAAGCAAATAGACTACTACACAGCTATGCAAAATATTATTCCCTTTCTACTTTTGCTACGCAGAGCATGCAAATTTTTTATTAAAGAAAATGAACTTGTAACATTTCAACCTTGGCATTCAGGCCACGTTACAAAAACTCTCTATGGCACACAGGTTTTCACATTAAATTACAACACAGAAACAGAGAAGATCCCAAATCGGGACTAACAAGAACGGAGAGATCCATATACCTCACAAACTGAACGTGTGTTATTATTTCTATTCGTAAAGCTTCTATGGCTCCTCGTGGACACATAGATCATAGTCCCAAAGTAGAGGGGATTAGGTCCTAGTAAGTGCAAATAAGTTAGTCACACATGAAGCCACTGCACGAATTTGACAAGGATAACAACAAGTCATGCATCTCCTTGCCATATTCCAGCATGTCCTTACTCCTTCCCCTTATGCCTTCCTTCGCATTGACTCATCTAGTTTTCATTCACCACTTTTGTCAATTACTGGACAGTTTCTTGCTTACTACGTTCTTTTGCATTCGATCAAAAAGGAATTAATTCTGATATATACCTTATAGAAAAAGAGAGGATTTTATGGGAGAGGGATAGGCTTATGAATCCTTGTTCGTGGAAGAGCCAAGATGGCTACAATTCCACCGATGAAACCTGCAGCTGCTCCTACTGCAAGCGCTGGTGAATTCCCACCTCCAAACAGTTGATCCCATGGGCCACTGCCAACAGACACAATTACCTGCGTAGACATAGTATGATTCTTACTCACAATAATCTAACAATAGAATTGAGTTTATGCCAAAAATCACAACCAAAGTAGGGAATAAGTGTACCAATCCACAACCAAATAAGAGAGAAAATAAAAGTGTCCTTTCACCACTGGCGATTATTTAAAATAAATCAACAACTAATGAAGTTAATTTCCAATGCTTCACTTATTTTAATGGACTGCCTTTTTTTCCTCCATGGCTAGAAGACAGATGTAAACGAAGAGGAATTTACGTATGATACAATAGAATGCGTAAAAAGATGGTTGAACGTAGCAGACCTGTGGGATGACTATAGCCAAATTCAGCACACCCAAAGATAAGCCTGCCACAACAGAACTTTTATAAGAAACACCACTCATTCGTAGACTAAAATCAGTGAGCATAATATTAAAAGTATGCAAACCTTGGCCTAGACCCAAGGATTCAATACGTATGGATATCAAAGCATATGGGATGCTGTAAGTTATCTGCAGAAGAGTACCAGTAGAATCAATTAAAGCGAAAGCATAAATTAATTCTACCACATGGTTTACACATGAGCAGGAAGAATATCAAAGTATTAGTGTCGTGATATTACTGATATATCCAGCTGAGAATAGTCATTAGTCAATATGCACAACAATATAAGGTTAGTTGACAGTCATAAATTCTTTGTTTCTCACTATACAAAACATGACAAAAGAATTGCAGGAGTAACTTACTGCCAATGGAATGCCCAGAATTGTAAATATTAATACAGCAGCTAATACAATGCTGGCAGGTGGTTGTTCATGGCCAATGTAGCAAAGGTGAGACGCAACAAATGAGGTGATAATCATTGCAAGAAAACAAATAGCCATTAAGATGTTCGATATTCCCCAAACAAAACCAGCCCCCCACTTTCTGCAAAGTTTCTCCATGAGTACCGAAGTGATTCCAAGAAAAACAGAATTCAACATCAAACCAAGTGCACCCATACTGACCCCGGAGCTATATAAAGTACCTTCATTCGGTTTACCACCATAAATTTCTCGACCCATCCAGTCAGTATCAAACAGAATAAATGGAAACCAACCAATCCATGTCAATGCTGTAACAAGCAAGATTATCCAAACATTTCCTGGAAAATATCTGAAAGTCCCAAATATTTCAGAAAGAAAAGCTTCATCTGTGCCACTGGTTTGCCCATGTGCTTCAGAAGGAAATAAAGAAAGTGGCACCTCATGAGCTGCTGAGACGCTTAGAATCGTAGTTATTGCAATGAAGACGACATCTATGTAGAAGGCAGACTTGAGATTGGCACATTCCACATTGCATGCAACAGTCTTTGTAAAAGAGAAGATCTTGTACCAACCGTTGTACGATCCAGTTGCATAGCCAAGAATATTGCCAACAGCCATAAAAAGAGAGAAGTAGCCATTTGCTACTCGGGTTCTGCGATTGTCATTCTCTGAAAAGAAAAAAATTGGGCAAGAATGAATGCAGTGGTAGAGCGATTTATGTCATAGCGTGATGTCATCAGATGACTTGGCAAAGCCACACCGAAAAAAGTAAAAAGATACGTTCTCAGGAAGAGGCAGGATGAACTACCAACCAGATAAAGCATTCTAAGTAACCAGTATTTTATATGTTCAACCATAGAAAATGTACAGTGATTGCCAAACTAACAAAATCGTGGGAAACCAACCGGAAATACCAAACAGCTACCAGAATATGCCAGATGCAAGAGCCACATGCATGAATTCTAACTCTAGCTAAACAAAAAAAGAGATACCCAGATGTCTTGCAGTATTGAGCAACTTTTTATCCAAAATATCAAATATGCAGAAATCGTAGAAGAAAATCCCATCCAGTAACGTTTCATCTTTCTAACAAAGTGAAGTACATAGCGTAAGATTAATTTCACTTAATTAACAGAGGAACAGAGTGTTGACATTCTAACAACTTCATTCATCTCTCAATTCTAACATCTCTGGATCACTGCCTCAAACAATGTTCTTCCTTAGCCAAAAGTTCCATGTTTCAAAAACAGTCACAATGCTTTTACTCAATCCAGAAATCAATTCACAACAAGAAAAGAGAGTTAAAAAATTCTGTGACTCAATGATAAACCACAGACAAGATTAAAAGATGGCCCCTTTTGATAGTTAGAGGACGTGTGAATTTCAAAGCTTCTAAACATGACAAATACAAACCCAAATTGACTTATTAGACTAAAATGATACTGCAAATTAATTATAAAATAATTAGCTGTACTCAGAATCACAAATTAGTGCACTTTCATGTTTTGCATGTGAGCCTACACGAGAATCCCCAAATTCACGAGCTTTGAACAATTAAAATATGAAAATTGAAGACCCTATCAACACTCGTAGGACGAAAAAAGTAAGAATTACCAGTAAGATCGGCGAGTAGAGCTCTACAAGGACCCTGAGTCATGTTATTAGCAACATCAAGAATCCAAAACCCTAAAACGAAAGCAACAATAGCTCTCGGCTTTATCTTCCCTTCTTTATCCCCAAGAGCCCATCCGATATCCGCCGCATGGCCAATAATCAGAACAGAGATAGCAATCGCCACAGCTCCGGCGATAATGAACGGTCTCCGACGACCGTACCTGCTAGTACACCTATCGCTACTGTGTCCAACAAGCGGTTGGACGAACAAACCAGAGAGAGGTCCACAAAGCCAAATAATACTAGCCCAAGCGTGGGGAATTCCAAGCTCCTGAACGTAAGGAGTGAGGAGAGAAAGCTGAAGCGCCCAACCGAATTGGATTCCGCAAGCGACGGAAGCTACACGGAGAAGCACACGCTTCGAAACTTTCGATCGAGTCACCACAGGACGAGAAGAACTAGGTTGTTGATGGTTACGAGTGGCTCGGTGGTGACGATCTTGATCGGAAGTCGCCATCTCTCTTCAGCGACTGTACAGTGAGTTCGTAACTTTGAGAGTGGAGAGAGAGAGTAAAGCGAAAGTGGAGAAAAAGGTGGCGAAGAAGATCCGTTGTTGTAAGACTACCATTGGACTAATGCTTTGCTGTTTCAGAATCTACTTTTACTAAATTCAGTGCGTTTTTTTTAAAATTTATAAATATATTGGGGCAATTTGTAAATTACAAAAAGTTGGCACGTAAAAAGAGGAACATGATTAATAGTTTAGGGGTTTTTAACCAAAAAAATAAATAAAAAAATGAGCCAATCCATGCCATGAAATAGATAAAATACAGTTTTCCACTTACGTAAGCTGAAAGAGATACGTTAAAATATGATTCAATATAAATAAATAAAAATATTATATTTATAATTGAATCAATGTACTAATAATTAAGTAGTTATTAAAAAGAGACAGGAGTAATAATGCTGGAAAGAATTATATAGTGTTTGCTTTAGGAGAAATGTGTACCACAAGGAACGATTTTGTTAATATAAACGAAAAAATAATGCATAAAGACAGTACATACATGATACGTCCCTTCCATCAAAAATAATTCAACATATCGTGACTCAGAATGCAAGAGTCTTGGTCTTACTTATTTCTTTAAAACAAAATTCATGTTTAACATATATAGGATATCTCCAATCATTAGAATTCCACTAGGGATTCTTAACTTTCTTTTTTGATGAAAATAATAATTTAAAAACTTTTGTTTTGATTTTAATATTTTGGGAGTTCAATGGTAGAACTCCATTAGGGTTGTTAAGAAAAAAAATTGATTAGTTGTATAAGTGTTTGTTCAATTTTTATTATATAAACAAATGAAAGGGTAAACAGAATCCTATACGTAAACAATCACATAAATTGTACCAAACCCAACTCCAAAAACCGAACAAAAAGCTTAACAAAGATATTGTGGAGATGTTATGATTCGGACAGTGGAGGTGAAGAAGGAAGAGGTAAAAATAGACCTCAGCTGAAGAAGATGAATGAACGTCTTGATTTGCTTAACCAAGAGACAGAAACTGAGAAGAAACAAGGAGAGTCTAAGGAGACGCTTGAATCTGTTGAGAATGAGCGATTCAAGACGCCCATTGAGAAGCTTATCCTCAGTGAACTCAATGAATACAAAGATAAGGTGCAGATAGTCCACACTAAAATCAAAGTTACATTCTATTTTTGTATCAGCCGAAATAAGTTGCTAACAAATAGAAAATACTATTGGTGTAAAAGTGTATATGGTGTGTTACTTTCATTTCAATATCAAATGAATGTAACTAAGAAACCCAAACTACCTGGTAATTTAGCTGTATTGATCTCAAGCGGACTTACAATTTTCTTGGTATATGCTGTCTTTGCTCGCTGAAACTCTTCCCTCTTTTCAGTGGCTATATCATAATACTTTACCTTTTCCTACAAAACAGTAGAGGAACAAACAAGCTAGGAGTAAAAAACTTCCTTCGAGGTCTCAACCACAAAAATCTCATGTTTTCCGATATGAAATACCAATCGAACATCAACAGAAAGAAGATGAAGAATGAGCTATTGTTGGCCAAAAAAAACCAGAAAACTACCAAATGTGAACTACAATTAGACAACAGTTAATTCAGATAAGAAACATATTTATTCAACCGCTATATACGCTAACATGAATCTATCTCATTGCCTAAGCGATCAACAAAAACAAATCTGAGAAACTACATATATACACTAATGGCATGGAAATATAGAAACGAAAACCAGTTTGAGTAAACTTGTTGTGAAGGAGAAACTATTGTGGTTTGATAATCAAGAGTAGAAACCATACCTCTAATTCTCTATCGACCTGGGTTATATCATTGTCGCTACTGTATAGTTGCGGCTGCAATATGAATGGTGGGACTGAAGCCTGAAATAGAGTTACAGAGGTAGGAAAGAAACAAATTTGTAATTGTAAGCAAACACCATCTTGCCAAAATACAAACCATGGAAATACAATACGAAGGAGATATATTTTTAGGCTTCAGAATATGAAAAAGTTCAATTTCGAATGAATGCAATTCAATAACAATTTGGTAAAAATCGAATCCAGTTCAATCGAAGGAGATACTTTCAAGTGGATGTGATTCAATTAAAATCTCCACAGGGCTTCAGAATATGCAAAAGTTCAATTTCAAATGAATGCGATTCAATAACAATTTGGTAAAAATCGATTCTAGATCAATCGAACCTGGTCGATACGAGGAAATTGAGCTTGCATCATCCGAAGTGCCACATAAGTATCGCTAAAGGTGAGGTCATCCTCTAATACGAACAGAGCAACAATCGAATCCAACTACTCTTCACTATCACAAACATATACAATCAAACCAGTCACAATTTGAGATATCGCGGAATCGCTATCAGAGAGGAGAAGGAAGAAATTTTTTTGGGCAAAAACCTTGGTCCAATGAAAGCTTGACACGTATGAGTCTCTAAATAATTTTTAAACCTCCTTATTAAGAACCGGTTCTTGTTTTATTAAACCTATTTTTATTTAAATAATTCCAATTAATTGTTAAGATCCTCATTAAGAGATCCCATTAGATATGCTCTAAGAAAACTACTTTTGTGTTTTAAAAGAAAAGGGAAATTAAAAAAAAAGATTGAGGCATAATATGATAAGAACAAAAATCATGTGGGCTTAAAAAAGAGGCTAAAAATACATATAAGCAAAAAAAAACACAAAAGAAACCACCTTAAAAGAAACGCGGCAAATGACGAAAGCGTTGCTGCGTAAGCAACGAGTTCCGCGTCCGTGCGTCACACAACAAACATGTGGCTCACCTCCTAACATTTTCACCTTTTTTTTATAACAAAAAGGTGTTTACTCACTGCTTTTGTCGTCACTTTATATGGAGTAGTCTATTTTATTTACCAACTTACATAGATTTTATTTTCAATTGTGATTAATACGACTCAAACTCATACATTAAACATTTTATTAACTATCATATGCAAAGTGAAGTTGACCTCAGGCTTAGCCATTACCTCGGCTATTTTTATTTTTCTTAACTATGAATCTATAACTGATCCACAACAATAGCATAAACTTACCAATCATGATCAAACATGAAAAGCTTGAATATTCTCTCTTTTAAATTTCTAACGTTTGGTGACATTTTATCCTACCAGCTATCAGTCTGTAATTCCAATAACACTGACAATGTTCAGCTCTTTGTCTGTGCTATTAGTAAAGTCTTTCATATGCTAATATCATAGATGTTTCTTTTAGATCGATTTGCAGAGTTGCATTGTATAGAGATATGTAAATATACAATTTCCAATTTTTTAGGGATATATCTTGTAAATCTAATTAGGTTAAATTATTTGTCTATATATATGTAATCCTAATCATTAATAAAGAACAACTTTTGCCAATACTCTTTTATGGTATCAAAGCTCTCGAAAGTTTAACATAATTTCTCTTTCATGCCACCGCCGCCGTTTTTACTTTTCTTCTATAAAACCTTACTTCTTCTTCTAGACTAATCATGTCACAAGACTCTCCTGTTTTTCTATACCTTCTACCTCTCATACTCCTTCTCCTTACACTATTAATCCTTCAGATAACCCTGGATGTTTGATTACTCCGGTTGTTCTTCGTGGTGACAACTATACTGAATGGGCTATAAAGTTGTCTAACTCTTTACATGCTAAGCAGAAGATCAGTTTTATTGATGGTTCGATTACCAAGCCAACAACGGAGCCTTATCTCTCTCAATGGATCACCGTGAATTCTCTAATAGTGGGATGGATCCGAACTTCTATTAATTATACTCTGCGTTCTACTATCTCCCATGTCCCTGCTGCTTACAGACTTTGGACTTCTATTTCTGAAAGATTCTTTGTGAAAAGTGGTGTTAAAAGGCATATTGTTGAGAATAACATCACGAATTACAAACAAGGAGGATAATCTGTGAATGAGTATTTTGGTCGCTTATCAAAGCTGTGGGAGGAATTGCAAGACCTCAAGACTTCACGAGCTTGTACTTGTGAGGCTGCAGCAGATCTTGAAAAGGAGCACAGATGGTTGAGTACACAAATTCTTGTTTGGTCTAGATGATTCTCGTTTCTCCTCCATTCGCTCACATATTATCAATGAAGACCATTTACCCAATCGCAATACTGTTTACTTTAGAGTCATTCGTAATAAACAACATCTTGTTACTGTGCGTCACAAGGACTCCACCTTCAATGTTGTAGGTTTTCAGTCACGTTTGAACCTCCTTCTTCTATGGTTGTTGTTGTCAACGCCACTAGACCTCGAGATACACCTTGCTACTGCAATCATCGCAATCGCAAAGGTCATGACGTGAGTGAGTGCTTTCTTCTTCATGGGTTTTCAGATTGGTATCCCAAACAGCAACAACAACAACAACATGATACTTCTCGTGGCTCGTTGAATTCCCGAGACAGAGGTGGTCGTGCTTCCAGTTCACGTGGATGTGGTGGGAGAGCCAATGGAACTCGTGTTAATTTGAAACCATCTTCTTCTTCTACTATGCCTACCTCCGAACAAGTTGCTCAACTCATTAATCTTCTTCAGAGACATAATCTAAATTTGACTACTGAGCAAGTTTCTGGTAAAACATTGTATATTGATATTATTATTGATACCGATGCATCACATCATATGACCAGCAACAAGTCTCTCATTAAGGATATTGCTCCTATTGCTTCTTCGTCTGTGACTTTTCCTAACGACAAACGGTCACAAGAATCTCACATTGGCAAAATGACTTTACATGATGATTACTTAATCAAGGACATGCTTTATGTTCCAGATTTTAATTGGACTTTAATTTATGGTTCTAAATTTTTGAAACAAACTGGACGCATTGCTATATTTACTAATGCCTTATGATTGTTGCATGATTGATATGCACATTTTTAGCACTCCTTAGGAACCTCATTTAACAATTCTAAGCATACCTTTCTACTACATTTTCATCCTTGATAGGCTCATTCATACGCATCAGCATATACATTGCATTCATGGAGATTTCAGGTAGTAGAGCACATAAAAAGAGCATTCATGAGTCGCAGAAGTTGAAGAGTCACAGAACTTGAAGAGTCATATAAGTTGAAGAGTCACATAAGCTGAAGAGCCACAGAAAGAGCAGCACGCTTGGTCGAGTCCACACTAGGCGTGCCGCTCAAGTCCATACTCAGCATGCCGCTCAAGTCCATACTCAGCCAAGCTAAAGTGCTCTCCCGGCGGCCCAACTCGTACACACTCGAGCCCAAGCTCGAGTGTTCTCTTGGCGGCCCAACTCGAGTCCAGTACACAACATATCAGTAGATAAGCCGCACCCAACCCACTCATGGTGCTTTTCAGCGTTTGGGCCATATCGAGCCAAAATCCACGACACACTGATTCTCATCTTGGGCCGAGCTGATCCAAAGTTTTTCTAAGGATTAAGTATAAATAATTTTAGATGTTACAAAAATAAACCATTGATTTTACAATTGATTTTCTTGCCAACTTAGAGCTTTGTAATCAAACGCAAACCTTCTGATTTTGAGTTTATTTTTATGCGATTTATTTTTACATTCAGCGTTGATTTCATACCTTGTTCGAGTTCTTTATTGATGCAATCAAACGTTGAATTTGTGCTTGTTGTTAAACTCATGAGTTCTGAGTAGTCACCTAGGGTTCCATAGGATGAGTTAGGTCTGCGTGACACATAGGTTTTCTAGGTCGCTTTGGGTTATATTTATTAAAGTCTTTTATGATTTGGTGTTATCATCACTAGCTTCATTTTGATCAACTGCGGCTTGTTCTGAGACGCTCTAGCATCGATGGGTGTTTGGTAGAGCGTCTAACTGAACCACTTCAGAGATTCACATGCTCAGCTCGAGGGATCGAATGTCTGAGGTGTGAATCGGCGCTAAGCGAGTTGATCGTTTATTCCGACTAGATTATCAAACACTTATGGCGATAAGGTCTGTTAGTAGTCTATTCGAGTTTGTTTACCACGAGAGTGGACTTATTACTTGTGTTCTTGTTGCCTAGAGACTAGCTCTATTGAGTGATACCAGGCGCCTAGTTAGCTTAAAAGTCACATTGACCCATGAAACTCACTCCTCAGGATCCCGTTTTTTCACCCTACGTTAATTTTAGCTAGTATTCTCTTGTCAGGCGCTTCGTTTAAATTCTAGATTTTTATCACTTGCTTGTTTATTTTAATTTTAACGATTGATATAGGTTGTTAGATAAATCACACTTTGATTGGCTTGAATTAAAACAGTTAACTGCATCTTGATTGACAATTACATTCCCAGTTGGATTGACACCTATTATACTAGAACCGATATACAAGTATAATAGGATTTGACAATAGAGTAAAAATCATGTTATCAAATTGGCGTCGTTAACAAATGGGTCTCTGCTAGTTACAATTAGGATTGTTAACTTTCTAAGATTAAATTCTTTTACTTTTCGTTACATACTCACTTGTGACACTATGTTTTGTGTTATGTTTCAAGTGATTTTGAACTTCCAGTATGTCAACTTGACCTTACTACTCAGTTTGACTTCAGTTAATTTATGCAGACACATTCACAAGGAAACCATAATCTTCTCAAGCCACCAACTACCATGCGAGTTAAGAGCGCAGAGAAACCAAATATAGAATACGCTTACAGAGTAAGTGAGAATGAACACAGACACAGAGTCAAACACACACGTTCCTCCTGTGGACTAGCCTCAACAGAGGAGCCCGCGAATAATCGGAGCTGGAGATGCACCAAGCACTCACACCCAGAGACGTGGCATATTGGATACCGCCAACCATGGAAATTTCCTTAACCAGGACGTCACTAAAGGTTGGTAGCTAGTGGAGAATATGGCAAAAGCAGATGGGCAGTATAATGAGGATTACGATAGGACGATTAGAAATACAGTGGACACAGACTCAAGTACGTGGAGAGTCAGCAAGCGTCATCTTCTACTATGAAGACAACATGCCAACTTCCAGGGAAAGTAGTTCCCAACCCAAAAGAGTATCATGCCAATGCCATCACCTGAGAAGTGGACGCGAGTTACTGATTCGAGCAGAGAGTCCAAAGCATACTGAGGACAATAAGGTTCAGGAAAGGGATGATTTTCTCATCAAGTATCAGACAAAAATTTCCACTACAAACCAGCCACTCGAGACAGAGACTCGACCTGAAGCTGTTTATAAGCCACAGTATGCTGAAAAACCCACACCTAGAGATAAGCTTGACTCAACCAACCAAGCTGAACCCACACCCAACACCCCAGACGCTCATCAACCTACAGGAACCCCATAGAGGAGTAAACCATTTGTTCTTCCACCATATAAACCCTAATTACCCTTTCCCCAAAGGTTCAAGAAGGAGCTTACTAAGAAGTACAAGGCGCTATTCAATAAGCAGATGAAAGACATTGAGGTGAAGATTCTAATTCTGGACGCTTTTATGATAATGCTCGCATACCAGAAATTTCTCAAGGACGCAGTTAAGGAGAGAATTCAAGAAGTCGAGGGTATGGTCGTATTGACACATGAGATTAGCGCCATAATCCAAAGAAAAGTTGTGCCGAAAAAGCTTGGTGATCCTGGAACCTTTACAATCCCATGCTCGCTTGAACCTTTATCATTCAACAAGTGTCTCTGTGATCTAGGAGCCTCAATTAGCCTCATGCCGCTTTCAATTGCAAAAAGGTTAGGCTTTGTTGATTACAAGTCCTGCAAAATCTCATTGATTCTGGCAGACAGATCAGTGAAAATCCCTTATGGCATCCAGGAAGACCTTCCTGTGAAGGTGGGGGGGGGGGGGGGGGGGGGGGGGGGAGTTGAGATACCAACAGATTTTGTTGTTTTGGAGAAGGAAGAAGAACCTGAGGATCCTCTTTTATTTGGAAGACCTTTCTTGGCCACAGCGGCGTTAACTGATGTTAGGATTGAAGTCATCGAGCTAAATCTAGGTCCATATCTTAAAATGAAGTTCAACATCAACGATGCGATTAAGAAACCAACGATCGAAGGTCAGGTGTTCTTAGTGCACGAGATTGACACTCTTGCAGATGAGCTGTTAGAAGAATTGGCAGCAGAAGATCAACTGCAAGTTGCCTCGAAAAAGCCAGCCATTGAGGGGTACTTGAGTATGAAAGCTGAACGTTATGCGAACCTGTTGGATTGTCACAGGCCAGTCAAGAGTTCAACGGTAATTGAGGAATTGGACTCAAGTGTATCTGAGCCAGACTCGAGACAGAGACTCGAGCTGCAAGTGCTTGAATGCGCTACGCATGACGTTGCTGATGACTGAGTTCATGGCACCCAAAGTGGAACTTAAACCACCTCCTATAGGGCTAAGGTACACTTTTCTGGGCCCTTCATCTACTTATCCTGTAATTGTAAATAACGCCTTGAATGATGATGAATTGAGCATTCTTTTGACTGAGCTTAAACATTTTAGAAAAGCCATAGGATACACGCTTAAAGATATTAGAGAAATTTCCCCAAGTTTTTGCATCATATGATACACTTAGAAGATGAATCTCATTCTAGTGTAGAGCCCCAAAGGAGATTGAACCCGAACCTTAAAGAAGTTGTTAAAAAGGAGATACTTAAGTTGCTAGACGCTGATGTTATATATCCAATATGTGACAGGAAGTAGGTCTCACATGTACATTGTGTTCCTAAGAAAAGGGGTATTTCAGTGGTTAAGAATGATAAAGATGAACTAATACCCACTAGAACCATAACAGAGCATAGGATTGTATAGATTATAGGAGGCTGAATTCATCCACTAGAAAAGATCATTTCCCTTTGCCTTTTATTGATTAGATGGTCGAAAGGTTGTCTGGTAAAAAGTATTAATGTTTCCTTGACGGGTATAGCGGGTTCTTTCAGATCCTTATACACCCGAATGATAATGAAAAACTACTTTTACCTGCCCTTATGGCACTTTGTTTAGAAACGCATGCCGTTTGGGTTGTGCAATGCTATTGCTACATTTCAGCGTTGTATGACTTCTATTTTCTCGGATTTGATTGAGGATGTAGTCGAGGTGTTCATGGATGATTTTTTCGTCTATGGCTCTTCCTACTCCTCTTGTTTGTCAAATTTGTGAAGGGTGCTTAGCAGGTGCGTGGAGACCAACCTTGTGCTCAACTGGGAAAAATGTCACTTCATGGTTCAAAAAGGGATAGGGTTGGGGCACAAAATATCTAAGAGGGGTTATTGAGGTTGACAAAGCAAATATTGAGGTCATAGCTCAGTTGCAACCTCCTAAGACAATGAAGGATATTCGAAGTTTTCTAGGTCACGCTGGGTTCTATAGATGATTCATCAAGGATTTCTCCAAAATTGCAAGGCCCCTAACGAGCCTACTATGCAAAGAGGTAGAGTTCAATTTCAACCCCGAGTGTCTCGAACCGTTCCTTAAGATCAAAGAGGCGTTGATATCTGCTCCAATAGTCCAAGCTCCAGACTGGGATCTCCCATTCGAGATCATGTGTGATCCAAGCAATTTTTTGGTTGGAGCAGTGCTGGCTCAGAGAAAGGATAAGAAGTTGAACGTGATACACTACGCCAGCAGGACTCTAGACAACGCCTAAACCAAGTATGCCAGCACAGAAAAGGAACTCCTTGCTGTAGTTTTTGCGTTTGAAAAATTCATATCATACCTGGTGGGATCCAATGTTATTGTTCACACTGATCACGCAGCGTTGAAATATCTTATGAAGAAAAAAGACGCCAAGCCCAGACTACTAAGATGGATACTGCTGTTGCAAGATGAACCCCACTTATACAAGAAGGGAGCAGATGGTTTATTCAGAAGGTGTAGAGCAGAAGAAGAGGTTCATGGTGTTTTGGAGCATTGTCATGGATCTACGTACAGTGGACATTTTGCCACATTCAAGACTATTCAGAAGATCTTGCAATCAGGGTTATGGTGACCGACTGTGTTCAAGGATACTCAGAATTTCATCTCCAAGTGTGATCCGTGTCAGAGAATGGGTAGTATCAGCAGAAGGAACGAGATGCCACATAACCCAATTATAGAAGTTGACATATTTGACTGCTGGAGAATCGACTTCATAGGGCCTTTCAATCCACTATTCCATGGGAATTGCTATATTCTCGTCGCAATGGACTACGGCTCGAACTGGGTAGAAATTATGGCAAGTTCGACTAATGATGCTAGAGTCGTCATCAAGCTGTTCAAGAGCATCATTTTCCCCAGATTTGGTGTCCCTCGTGTTGTAATCAGTGATGTAGGCTCTCACTTCATCAATAAAGTGTTTGAGAACCTGCTAAGGTAACTATATCTTATCATCCACAAACTAGTGGTCAGGTGGAGGTTTCAAACAAAGAGATCAAGACTATTTTAGCTCGAGTTGTTGGGGTGTCAAAACGTGTTTGGATAGTAAAGTTGGACGACACCCTATGGGCTTACAGAACGACTTTCAAGACTCTAATTGGAAGAACCCTTTTTCAGCTTCGGTATGGAAAAGCATGTTATATGCCTGTGGAGATAGAGTACAAGGCACTATGGGCTACAAGGTTTATAAATTTTGATCTCCAAACTGCTCAAGAGAAGAGTGTCTTGAACTTGCATGAGTAAGAGGAGGACAGACTTGAAGCTTACGAGAGCTCAAGGGTGTACAAGGAAAGGACTAAAGTCTTCCCGACAAGAAGATTGCACACAAGAAAATCATGCCAGGCAACCAAGTGTTACTGTTTAACTCGAGGCTAAATGTGTTTCCTGGAAAATTGAAGTCAAAATGGTCATGTCCATCCGAGTTAAAGAAGTTTTGCCATATGGGGCTATTACATTGATCAACGAGGAAGGAAACAATTTCACTATGAATGGCCAGAGGGTTAAGCAGTATCGATCTGATGAGACTATTCACGAGAGAACCTCACTTTCTCTAGATTACCTAATTGAACCTTGAAATGGTGAAAGTCAAGCTCTGTGACTTTAAACAAGCGCACTTGGGAGTCAATCCCATGCATATCCTTGAACATATCCTAATTAAACTTTTACATTTTTTCTTACTTAATTTTTGCGCCTAGCTTAATATTTGATTTTCATGACTCGAGTATCGGGACATCGTCAAGAATAGGGTCAAGTCCTGTATAAAAAAAAAAGTTCAAGATAAGAAAAAGAAGGGAAAGAAGTGAAGAGACATCACCTTGTCTCTTTGTTGCACCACCCACGAGGACATGTCCCCCTCCTCTTCACACTTCATCTTTTTTAACCAAACGCTCCTTCACTTTCATTTCACACTAATAATCACTTAAGCAAATTTCTCTTTCTCTTTGGAAATCAGGCTTGAGCTCACACAAAGCCAACTCCAGCGCCTCGTCCGCGTCTCCAGAAGCAACGCCCCGCTCCAAGCACCGAGACTCGACACAACCCAAGCTACGTCACTCAACCGCGCTTGAGTCCGACACACTGAGCCAACACGCTGTCTCAATGCTCCACCTTCACTCGAGTCAGCTAATTAGACGTAACTCGAGCTACACAACTCGAACGTGCTCGAGTCCTCTATGCGCCTCTTGCGCCCAACAGCTATGCTCATTTCCCCTCCTTCTAGCACCAAGCCGCCGCACACCGTACCACAACTCGAGCTACGTAACTCGACAATGCTCGAGTCCGGCCCGCCAAACGAACGCGCCGCCACCCGCCGTCACGCGCTATCACGCGTACTCGCCTCCGAGCTCAAGAACTCGAACCCCAAACTCGAGCGCCGACACACGCGCCCCGTCTTTCCCACTCGAGCTCATTAACTCGAGTTCTCTCTCTTGATCCACTGCAAGCCGCCAAACTGCTCCACGCCGTGAGACTCGACTACGCCCGAGTCCCGCACACCGCCACACGCCGTCACGCACCTCCAAGCTCGACCAAGCTCGAGATCTTACTCAAGCTCTAACGCATCGCTTCACACTCGAGCCCTGACTCGATCTTGACTCCACACGCCCACCCGCCAAGCCGCCAATACTCGAGCTCCGACAAACGCGTCTTCACCATGCCCACGCTCACTTGAACTCTTTATATTATATATTACATATAATATATTATATATATTATATATTATATATTATATATTATATTTTATATATTTATGTATTTTATATTTCGGATTTCATATTTCATATTATGAGTTTAACTCAAGTTCACTAATGGTTGAATTTAGTGTTGTTGATTTCAGTTGATACATAAAGTATGAGGAGATCAGGTGAAGGATCTTCAAGGCGCAAAAATATTCCATCACTGGCTGATTCCCCGATCAATTTGAATGATGAGGACTCGGATTCAGAAGTTCTGCAATTAACCCGCCGGATTAGTAGACGTAGCAGTAAAGAGGTTATGAGGGAAAACAGACAAGCGGACCGCGCGGTGGAAATTAATGACGAATCAAATAGTGATGAAAGTGAAAAAGACAACTGGGGAAACGGAAGCCTGCCTCAGAATATACCACACAAGCAGGTGTTGAAAGATCTCAAACAAATACATGTGGCGTCTACTTGTTATCTTCATCGGGAAACAATTATGCAATTGAGAATTGCCAGAGATGTTGACCAGATGCTTTGAAACGAAGGATTAACACAGTTCGTCTCGTACCCCAGAGACGTTAACATTCACTGTAAACCCCATAGACAATTCTATTCCTAGCATTGGTCGAACTGCGTGAGTATTTAGACCATGAGGAGAGGCTTAAGGATATTGATGGGTTTGAGAAGTTAACACGAGTCCGGCAATGTGCGACGTCCTGAACTCGAGATGATAGACGAGGCACTTCTGGTAACACTGAACAACTTTGACCACGAAATGGAGTATGAAAAACCGCAACAAGAATGGATTTACCCGGGTTCTAATGAAGCAACTGATCAACTATAAAGTCTGGGTGTGGGCATTGAAGTCCAAGGCAAACGCTTCTCTCTATGTAGGAGGCGTAGTGACAAGGATTCTGGAAGCTGCAAGCGTCAACATAAGATCAAGGGACTCAATACCTCCAGAATACCTCGACGTAACGTACCTTATTCAACATAAGGTACTAAAGAAGGGGGCAACGATAGACGTTCAAACTCACTAATACAGCTCCCGAATGTCGAATGCACTCAACTACCGCTCGAGTGCAACATAGCCTTCTTACCTCCCTCAAGTATCCCAACTACAGGTAGAACTCGAGTTAGCCAACGGGAATAGACACCAGAAGCGCCTACACTGAGTGTTGCCAAGCCGAATTGCTACTATATTGAGCCGTATGTAGACTCCAAGATGCCCAAAGGACTACAAGAGGCGCATAGCCAAATCAATCTCCCCTCAAAGATCGGGAAGTGGAACGCCAACACGGTGAAATCTGTAGTTGACAAGCTCGGTAGCCTCACACTGGGGAAAAGCTCGAGCAGAAGGCGCGAATACACACAACGTCCAGCCAAATAACCCTCACCACAACCACAGAGACGATCGACGTCAGATTCCAGACCATCCTCTAACCTCGGACCGTCACTACAACCACACATGGCCTCGTTATACGAGCACAGGACACCGTCCCAAGTCCAACAGAGAAACCCAACAGAAGAGGTCCCTGTCTTCGATCTCAACTCAACCCAGGAGCCAATAGAGCAGGGCACTGTAGAGGCGGAATCTAGCTATAAACCACCAAGGCAGCGTAGAGCAACAAGCCGACGCTCCAACGGTCACCCCCGTAGAGAACGCACATGCAATGTTGAGCCGCAGTTTGAGCCAGAGGTGCAGCCCCAACAACTTACACTATAGACTGAAATCCCCTGGATAGACAACCCATGCTCGAGTCACATTGATCAGCACGAATCGAATCCGCATCCCAACACACTACAACCGGGGTACGATTTTTTTACTCTTAAGGGTTCAACATACAACCACGTCCATCTTAACGAGCATCAATATCAAAATAATGATGGCATGGACATGGATCCGGTTGGATGGTCACTTTTCCGCCGCTGAGGTACGATTGCACCACTCCTCGTGTATATATCACTTCATACTTTTACTACGTTTGCTATCTAGGATCATTTTTCTTTCTTTTATCTACACAAGGGACTTTGTGATTTAAGTATGAGGGAGGATTCTAAACTTCATTTGATCACATTTTCTTTGATCTTATTTTGTTTTTAATGCATCCATACCTTACATTTTATTACACGTATATCATATAAAAAATTGTTAAACTTTCAAAAAACACAAAGACAAAGTGATGAGTCCCGATATATCAGAAGGTATGCGGACAACGGAACAGACGAGGGACCAAGTTGCAGAACACAAAGCACGATCCAAGTACCAATAATTGACACAGGGATCACCACTAGATCCAAGACGGCTGCCCGAAATATACAGACAAGTGTAACAACTATGCTGCCGAGTTCCTAGAGTCGTATGACCAGCGGTCTTGAAACCACGTGTTGCCACACGAGCTTGCGACTCCGTACTCCTTGTCGTCTAGCTTGGCCGTTGGCGATTGTCTTTCTCTCTCCTATCATTAGCTGTCAATTATTCAAATAAGATTCATTTTTATCCGTTAGCCGTTATCCCTCACCCACGTTGTGTCTTTGTAGAGGTGGAACGCACGCAGCCGACGGTACGACGCCAGCCGACACCCGCGACCCTACAACCACCGACTCCTATCTGTACAGCCACGACCAGAATCCGTACACTGTCGTCCGCACCTCTTTCTCCGGTGACCCTCTGCTGGACTTACTTTTTCGGCGATCTTCCGCCACCGTCCATCCCTTTTCCGGTACACCTGAATCCGTACGCCGCCGTCTCTACAATGGAGGCTCAAGACCCACCGATGGCTCTAGCCTCTCCATGAGAAATCAGAGTCGTTCTCATGCAAATCCAAGCTCAGCTGGGCCAAAAAGGTGAGCAGCTCAACCGACTCGTGATTGTTCGGCCAGCCGGCCAACGAGTGCATCCGCACCGTGAGCCGAGAGTCCCACCTTCTCCCGGACAACAACCAAATCAAGGAAAAGTTGAGGACTACTCCACCGAAGAAGATCCAGATTACTCGAGGCGGAGACTGCCACGCCGAGATGACAACCGACCAATGGGTCCTAACCAAGTCGGACCTTTGTACAAACTCACCGTTCCCACCTTTACCGGGAAGGTTGATACGGAAGCTTACCTACAGTGGGAAATTCTTCTCGTGTTACACCTACCTAAATCAACATCAAGTTACCTTTACCGCAACCCAACTCACAGATTATGCACTCACTTGGTGGGATTGAGACATGAATGACCAAAGAAGAATCTATGAACGCCCTGTTCCCAATTGGACAGCCATGAAAGCTTTGATGAGGCATCGATATATCCCTCAATACTATAGCCGAGACTTACAAAAGCGTTTTAGAAGACTCACCCAAGGAAGTAAGAGCGTTGAAGAGTATTTTGAAGAATTTGAGCACCTAAGGAACCCGTTTGCAAATTGAGGAAACTGAGGAAGCTCTAATGGCTCAGTTCTTAGACGGCATGAATGAAAGAATCACAAGGAAGATCGAACGCCAAACATACCACGGCTTCGAGGAGATATTGCACTTGGCCATTCAAGTGGAGCAACAAATCAAGAGGAAGACTGGTAACACCACTCGGGCCCGAGGCAAGGGACTACCGAGCTGGACTCCGAATGCGTCCTACTCCCATTGAGAAAACAGCGAACCCGAGAAGCCAAAGGTTGTTCAAATCGACTCTCGATTCAATCCACGCGAGCCTAGCAACAACCTGCGACCCGAGTCGCGCCCTCAGCCCACCGATGCAAGAACTAGGGATATCGAGTGTTTCAAGTGTCGAGGACAAGGTCACTATGCCCGTGATTGTCCAAACTAGCGGAGCATAACACTCACGGCCACAAGGGATTACAAATCCCAAGACGAGGCCGACGACCCGCAAGAACTTCCCGAAGATGCTGAGGCCAAGGAAACCATCGCCGAGCCGGAGGTTGGAGAACTTCTTATGATCCGCTGAGTGCTTAGTGTCAATCCATTGCCGGAAGACTCCAACCAGCGTGACAACATCTTTCACACCCGATGCATGGTAAGCGGGAAGGTGTGTGGTTTAAGCATCGATGGGGGCTCATGTACTAGTGTCGCGAGCCCCTACATGGTCAAGAAACTTTCTCTTGCAACCACACCCCACCCAAAACCCTATAAACTTAAGTGGTTGAACAATAAGTCTATGATTAATGTGTCCGAACAAGTTTCGGTCACATTCAATGTGGGGCCATACAAGGACCAAATCCTATGTGATGTGGTGTCGATGCAAGCCAACCACCAATTGTTGGGTAGGACTTGGCAATTCGACAAGAAAATATCTCACTGTGATCACACGAACCGGTACCATTTCATTCATGATAATAAGCGAATGTGCCTTAAGCCGTTGACGCCTTCACAAGTTAATGAGTTGCAAATGAACATGACTAAGGATCCGGATACTAAAACGAACCTCTTGATTAATGTTTGGGATGTTTGGAGATCACTTAGTGACTCCTCCTGTCATGTTTTACTAATGATCTTTAAAGAGTTGTTGTCTATAGCTAGTGAAGACGCATCCGTCCCAGAAGCCATCAAGGAGCTCATAAGCCGATTTCAAGACATGTTTTCCGAAGAGGACCCTCACCGCTTACCTCCCATCCGAGGGATTGAGCACCAGATTGATCTCATCCCGGGAGCCCAACTTCCAAACTGAGCTGCCTATAGAGTCAATCCAACCGATGCCAAAGAATTGGAAAGACAAGTCGGAGATCTCATGAAGCAAGGCTACGTGCGCGAAACTCTCAACCCTTGTACCATACCAGTCCTCTTGGTACCCAAGAAAGATGGGTCTTGGCGCATGTGTGTTGGTTGTCGGGCAGTCAACAACATCACCATGAAGTATAGGCATCCCATTTGGAGGCTAGACGACATGCTAGATGATCATGCAAGGCCTCTACGAATGGTTGGTCATGCCGTTCGGCCTTTCCAACGCCCCATCCACCTTCATGCGCCTAATGAATAACGTACTTCGACCCTTTATCAATAAGTTTGTTGTGGTTTATTTTGAGGATATCCTTATCTATAGTCGCGACTTTGATAATCACTTGTCGCACCATAATGCAGTTTTGACAACACTTCAAGAAGAAAAGCTTTACACTAACTTCAAGAAATGTATTTTTGGCACTAATGAGCTTGTGTTCCTAGGTTTTGTTGTGAGTCCGCAGGGCCTACAAGTGGACCAATAAAAGATAAGGGTTATCGAGGAGTGGCCCACACCAACCACCGTGAGCCAAGTATGAAGCTTCCACGGCTTCGCCAGTTTCTACCGACGGTTTGTCAAGGACTTCAGCACTGTGGCCGCGCCTCTTACAGCCATTACCAAGAAGAGTTAGGAGTTTACATGGGGACCAGCCCAAGAAACTTCTTTCCGCGAGCTCAAGAGAAGGCTGACCCAAGCCCCACTCCTCGTCCTACCTAATTTCGAGAAAACTTTTGAAGTGGAGTGTGATGCATCCGGCATCGGGATTGGAGCGGTCTTAACCCAAGGAGGCAAACTCGTGGCCTACTTTAGTGAAATGTTGCATGGCCCCACCCTGAACTATCCGACGTATGATAAGGAGCTTTATGCCTTGGTTCGGGCCATGGAAACTTGGCAACCTTATCTTTTACCTCGGGAGTTTGTGATTCACACGGACCATGAGACCTTGAAACATCTCTGTGGCCAGACCAACCTTAAGAAGCGACATGCCAAATGGCTAGAGTTCATCTAGGCTTTCCCTTACGTAATCAAATATAAGAAGGGCAAGAAAAAAATTGTGGTCGATGCTTTTTCAAGGAGACATGCCTTGATCACCACAATGGAAGCAAGAGTTTTTGGGATTCGAGGGAATCAAAAGAACCTATGAAACAGACCCGGAGTTCGGAGATAGCTACATGGACCATGGAAAGGGAGTTCATTCTTGATTTTATATTGCTGATTGTTTTCTTTTTCGTGAACGTAGGCTGTGTATACCCGCCGGCTCGATCCGAACACTCCTATTGCAAGAAGCCAATGGAGGCGGCTTAACCGGTCACTTTGGAGTCACTAAGACCTTAGAGGTTCTCAAGGAACACTTCTACTGGCCCAAGATGAAACGCATGGTAGAGAAATTCGTGGGTCGCTGCATTACTTGCCGAACCGCCAAATCCACGTCGCGGCCCCACAGGTTATATACACCTTTATCAATTCCGAACGGACCATGGGTTGACTTATCAATAGATTTTGTGCTTGGATTACCTAATTGCTATCACAAGGATGCTATTTTTGTGGTTGTTGACAGGTTTTCAAAGATGACATACTTCATACCGTGCAACAAACTCACGGATGTCACGGCCCTAGCCAACCTCTTCTTTCAAGAAGTGGTTAGATTGCACGGGTTGCCCCGCAGCTTAGTGTCGGATCACGATCTGAAGTTCCTCGCATACAACCAGTCGGTTC
>JAKUCM010001665.1:0-32407 GCA_023374145.1 Lepidium sativum
AATAATATATAGATTATATTTATTGTTGCAGGTCCAATATATTATTAATCTATATGTTTAGCAACAAATTTATTATATAAATTTAATTTTGTAGAGTTTTGCTATAATGTTTATAAATTTATATTTGTAAATAAGAGCTATATATATATGTTTCTTATTTAATAAGAATTTACAATTTCAAATTTTAAAATTACCATATAAAAAAATATATAAACATTTTTATTTTTTCATATTTTTATAAACATAATTCTTACATATATTTAGTTTTAACTTTATGTACCCTTACTTATAAAACTATTATATTTATTTGATCTTTTTAGGTATACTAAGGAATATTGTGTACAAAAAAAATTGTACAATAACTACATGAATATAAGTTGATAGTTTTAATTAATAATGACTCAATTTGTGAATCAGAAAAAAATCAAAGGACGTAATGTCAAATTCTAATGTATTTGCTTTCTTAGGTTTTATAGGGTCTACGATTTTTTGTTTGACCGACGTTAAAGCTGTATACAATCTTAAAACATGTATAAAATCCTACTTTGTCGTTTACGAAGCAACAAGAAGATAAAGGCGTGTATCCATATCCATTAAATTCATTTTTTTCTCTTTGTTAATCAATTCAGAGACCCTTCAAGCTTCCCTTTACTTATTCTACACAGTTTTTAGTGAAAAAGTTAAACAAAAAAGCAAGAGAGAAATGATGGTTATGGTTCGTTTTGGTTCAAAGAAAAAGTCAAAAACAGCAAAGCGACTATCTTCGAATTCAACCATTGTTGGCGACATGCAGACTGATGTTACCCTTTCCCATCGATTAACACCTATTACAGTTCATGTATCTCCGATGTCTAAAATTTCGGCAAACGATGAACTAATTCCATCAGAAAATAATGTTCTCGTTCTATATCATCCCCCGACGATATTTACTGGCTCTGAGTCAAGTGGTTATGAGGATCTGAGAGAAGAAAGTTGCCGATATTGTACAGCCTGATGATATCGTAGGAGATACAGTAGCTTCACGTCTTCTCAAGCGACAGTGTAAATCAAGTGATAAAAAACCACGTTCAAAGAGCAAAAAACCTACACAGATTTCATCTCCATCAAAATTCTCTAACCACACTGAAAGTTTCGTGTATGCTGCTGCTGAGGAAAATATAAGGTACTTCTTACCAAAAAATGACTCCTGAGAATTAAATGTCGTCTACAGACATAGAGTCGGTTAAATCTTGGATTGAGTCTGCTGGTTTGATGCCTACTATCACTTTGTCTTGAAAATTTGATTACTATGTTGTTAAGGAGTTTTGGGCTAACTTACCTGTTGTGCCGATTGATTCAATCTCTCTGTCTATGTTTGTAAGAGGTCGTATGTATGAGGTTTCTAGGAAAAATATCAATGAGCTGTTTGGTCTACCAAATTTCGATGATAGAGAAATAATTGAAGATTTGGATGGGATTTCTATTAGGGATATGACTGTTGTATTAACTAGGGCTAAGAAATCAAGTTTTAGCAAGATTGTGATTGCTTCGGATTCCCCAAAAGAGCACATAGAGTTATACAAGTTTTTGCTTTAAGAACTCGTTTCCTACACTCAATGAAGCTTATGCCCATCCAAAGCGCTGTACTTTGTGCTATCAGATCATAGCCAACAAGAAATTCAATCTTGGTCGTATTATGTTTAGACATTTGATTTCCGTGAGTAAGAAACTGGGGTCTGATGTAACTCTATCATACCCTGGAATGATATGGAAACTTCTTAATGATTAACATAAACTTGTTATTGATCATTCTGATGCATATCAAAATGTTGATGACCTTCCACTTATGAAAAAACGGAAGCCTTATACTAGACATGAAATGAAGACAGGAAGCTCATCTTCATCTAACGTCAACTATCGACAAGCTCTTGAGAAGATTTCTACAATATGTAACTCTGTTCTTTTCACAGGTTAGTAGTTTACCAAGAATTTTATACCTTATTGCTTTAGTTTTTTATTTGGATTGTTATTTTAAATTTCAGGTAAAGAAGACTCAGAAGGTGATGGCAAAGGAAATTAGATGATATTCCAATCGAAGTATGCAAGCTATATGTGTGTCCGATGAATGAACACAAATCTTTATGTTTCTCTTATTATCTACTGCAGTTCTTTAGGGTTTTTGGATTGTTAAATTTGCTATCATCTATTACTAGATTGAATAATTGGTGTAAACTTATTTCCAACTATTTGATCGGTTCTTCTAATATTTTTTTGTCATTATCATCTCCTATTTAGAAGATGTAATAACTTTTTCACTTTTCTCTCGTTTGTGAGTTCTTTAGCTTATATTTTTGTTCACTACTAAAACGAGCCATGAAGAACAGGAATTTGTAATCTGTTTCTAAATTATTGCTTGTTTCAAAGATACTGAACCGGTCCAAAAATGGAATTGAATCTTTCAAGTAGGATTTGGTAAAGAATGAGAACCAAGATATGGTTGGTTTGTTTGATGACTTCAAAATTTGTAGAACATTCAACTTTACTTTAAATTTGAGCTGAGTAGTGATGTTTCTTCCTATGTTTTTGGTGAGGAAGCAAAAGTTATTGGTCCTTAGTCGATGGTGATTTCGAAAGATGGGAAAGAAGTTGTAGAGACATTATATGGTTTATCTAGAATGTTTATTGAGACTGATTTTATTGTCAATAGAAAAAGTGTTGCTCTTCTTGATGAGAAAGATGCCATCAAGAGTGACTTGATATCAATATAAGGTATCACTATAAATTATATTGCATCTGTCTTATTAGTGTATGAATTTTTATTGAGTATATATGTATATATGTTTAGATGTTTTTTAAAATTTTGGTCCATTTAATTTAATTATGGTTATGTGTTTTGTAAAAGACTTTTTCCACAGAAAAATGTGTTTATAATTGAGGTTTTCATATTAACATATACACTAAAATATTTTATTTTTCTTTGCGTACAAATCATTATCAAGTGTATTTCTAAAAAATAAATGCTCTATGAATGTGAAAATACTGTTGTATAATATTACAAGTGCAGAATGTTTTTCTTCAAAATTATGCATGATATATAAATATGTTTAATCCATATATAATAAATCAGTTACAACAAAACATCAACATGATTTTCTCTCGCTTGAAGACCATTGTGAACACTGGTTACCAAAAAATTGTTTACTATACTAAAATCACATAATTAAGGTTAATGTTTCATGAAACAAATTCTAAGTAGAAACTACATTTTGTTAGAATATTTATAAATATAAACAATATAATTATCAACAACTATCAAACTTGAAAACTTAAATCTTTTAACTTATGTACTCCACTACTCCTTGTAAAAGTTTCAAACTTTTTAATTATGTAGAAACCAACCACTCGGTAACGTTTACTCAACCTTACAGTTACTTTCGTTTCAAACCAATCTAAAGATTATAATTATTTTTACACACTTAATATCAAATTTGAACGTTCACATACATATAACTTACAACAAGTAATTACCTATTTTTCTTTTATGTCCTTACGCTCTTTTTTTGCTCGCTTCTCTTTAAGTATTTATGTTATCTCCATAAACTTAAAAATATACTTTTTACATAATCATACAAATTACTACGAGATTTATAATTTATTTAACCCGCACATCCTAGTTTTCTTTATTTTGCCCCTCTCGGTAAGACTAATCAAAACATTTTTCTTTTCTTTTTTTGTATTAAATGCGGATGGGCAAAAGTGTCAAAAAAATATAAGGTAAATTTAACCTATAGTTTTCATGAAACACTACACTTGCACACAAATCTCGGCCGTCTCTTTTATTTTTAGATCCTAATCGTCTGTTTCCAAATTTATTTAAAATACAATTAGGGAGATCAACTATTATTTATTTGCAGATTAGGGCCAAAACTTCCTCTAATCTCCATAGGTCTCTAATGGTTGATCGGATAATTTTAGAAAATTTGTAAAATGAAAACCGGACTCTCCTATCACATATAAATTCTGAAAAGAATTGCACTTTTTTTTACGCCATCTACCCTAACAATATATTTCTTAAAAAAATTCAGATAATTTTTTATTTTCCCGACGTTGGAGCTCCCGTATGATCATCAGTGTTGTTGAAGAAGAAGATGCCTTGGAGAATACGACATATATTCTCTTAAACTAATCCACATTTATCTCATGTATTTAATCGCCTTAGTGTTCGCTTTTGGAAATACCATTTATGTGATTGTAATCTTTTTAATTGTGTAGATTCTTTCTTTTATACGAATCACTTAAATATCTTTTTGCTCTTTCGTATGTTAACAGAATTTATATTTAAAGCTAAAGCGATTTGGGCTGCAATCTATTCCGTATACCTAATATCTTTAGCTTTAACCATCCCTAAAAATAATGAAATTCGAATAAATAATATATTTTGGCCTGATATATGCTAATCTCTACTAGGTCCAATGTGCTTTTTGAAGCTTTAAACCTTTCTTTTTATTAAAATTTGAACTCCGTAAAAGATCGTACATGAGCTATATATATTTACAAGTAAAAAGACTAAGCTAGCAGCTAAATGACTAAACTTATCTCTTATAAAAAACTTCGAGAAGCTAATAGTCCTCTTCAAGATGGAGTGTATCTCAAAATAACACCCATCTTGCCTAAAAGAAATTTGAATTGGCTTGGATACAATAGTTTACTTAGAAGATCCGCAAGTTGAAGATCTGTTCTAACATGAGACAACCTCAAGATACCTATGTCAATCCTTTCACGAGATGTGTGACAATCCATCTCTATGTGCTTGGTGCGTTTATGGTAGACAAAGTGTTTGGAAATGTGTATTGCAGCCATCTTTTCACAAAACGTAGTTGCTGGTGTTGGTGGTTTCACTTTGAAGTCATTGAAGAGTTTCAACAACCATTCAAGTTCACAGACTGCAACTGCCATGCTCCTATATTCTGCTTCTGTTGAGGACCGGAAAATTGTGTTTTGTTTCTTCGATTTCCATGAAATACGGGAGTCTCCAATGAAAACAGAAAATCCAGTGACAGATTTTCTTGTGTCTGGGTATGAATCCCAATCTACATCTGCATATATTTTGATGTCAAGAGATGAAGATGAGGAGTAGAATAGACTGTGACCTGCAGTTCCTTTGATGTAACGCATAAGCTTCATCAGTGCTCCCAAGTGCGGAGTGCGAGGGTTGGAAGAAAACTGTGCAAACTTGTGGACAGAGAAACAAATGTTAGGTTTGGTTAGAGTGAGATAAATGAGTTTCCCAATGAGGATGCGATATGATTCTGGATCGGAGATTAAGTCACTATTGTCCTTTGACAGTTTGGTGTTAGGTTCCATCGGTATAGAAGATGGTTTGCATCCAAGCATACCTATAGAATCAAGCATCTCAAGTGCATATTTCTTTTGGCCAATAAATATCTCAGCTGTTGATCTAGCTATTTCTAGACCAAGAAAATACTTGACTTCTCCTAAATCACGAAGCTTAAAACTAGTGTTTAGTTGTTTTTTTCAACAGTTCACCAGCTTTCAAGTCATTACTTGCTACAACTATATCATCAACGTAAACCAAAGCAACCACAAACGTAGAATCAGTGATTTTAGTGAATAGGGTGTAGTCAGAACCTGATTTTTCGTATCCAAGGTTGATTAAAGTCTCTGAGAATTTGAGATACCATTGTCGAGATGCCTGTTTTAATCCATACAAGGATTTCTTCAATTTACACACTACATTCTTTGGAATGATGCCCCCTCTTTTGGAGCATATCCTGGTGGGACATTCATGTATATTTCTTCTTCCACATCCCCATTTAGAAACGCATCCGAGATGTCTAATTGGGACATATGCCATCCGAACTTAGCAGCCAAAGCAAACAACAACTTTATGGATGAGAGTTTGGCTACAGGGGAGTATGTGTCAACGTAATCCAGCCCTTCTTTCTGTGTGTATCCCTTGGCAACCAGCCGGGCTTTGTGCCTTTCTTTGCTACCATCTGCGTGGTATTTCACTTTGTAGAGCTATTTACAACTTATGGCATGTTTTGCACCAGGTAGATTCACCACTTCCCAAGTATCTGCATCTTCCAAAGCACCTACTTCCTCTCCCATTGCTCCATTCCAGACATCATACTTGACAACTTCCTTGAATGTCTTTGGTTCAAACTCTTTGTGATGGCTGCAAAGAAACATCTAAATTGCTCAGACATATTCTTGTAGGATATTACATCTGATATGGGGTAGTTGATTCTTGATGTCAGATTGTAACAAAGATAATCTTGAAGGTGTGTTGGAGCTTTAGACTTTCTGGGTTGTAGGGAAATGTCTGTGGTGTTAATCAGTTGCAGTGACTTTTGTGGCGGTGGATACTGGTGTAACTTCTACATGAGGAGGTTCTGGTGTTGATAGGTTACGATCTACAAATTTGAATACTCTGGAACTGTGATCATCACTCTATTGATTTGCATATGGGAAGATGTCTTCATAGAAGATCACATTCCTGGATATGAAAATCGTATTAGATTCAATATCTAACAGTTTGAAGCCTTTATAGCCGGTTGGCTAACCCAAGAAAGCACATGCTTTGGCTCTAAGGAAGAATTGGTTGCGACCAACATGAGATGTTGAAGCATAAGACAAACATCCAAATGTTTTGAGTGAATGGTAATCTGGAGCTTTATTCATTAGAAGCTCAAAAGGAGATTTTCCATCTAAGTTGGGACTTGGCAATCTGTTTATGAGAAACACAGTTGTCATTAAGCATTCACTCTAGTATTGCATTGGTAAGTTCGACTGAAACATAAGGGCTCGAGCTACATTGAGGAGGGGTTGATGTTTCCTCTCCACCACAGAATTTTGCTGAGGTAAGATGTGATGCCCTCCTCTATATAAAACTCGGTAAAGTTGAACTCAGCAGCATTATTTGATCTCACTGCCTTTAGTCTCATCTCAAACTGTTTCTCAACCATTGAAATGAAACCAGGGAATATCCATGTTACGTCTGATTTCTATTTAAGGAGGTAAACCCATGTGGCTCTTGAGGAGTCGTCAACTATAGTAAGAAAATACTTGTAACCATCATGAGAAGCAGTCATAAATGGACCCCAAATATCAATGTGAACTAACTCAAAAGCTTTATTGGATCTGTTCTGTCTTGATTGGAATGGTAAATTTCTTTGCTTGGCTAAATGGCAAATCTTACAATGAAAAGAATCAACATTTCCATGTTTATGAAAAGAAACAGACAAAGGGATAAACATAAATTCTAAAACATGAAGAGAAGGATCTCCAAGTCTGTGATGCCATGTGTTGAGGTATAGCTTGACAGCATTGCACGCAGAATTTGTTGATTCCATGTCCAGACAATATAGATGAGACTGCAGGTTACCCGTTCCAATCATTAATTCCTTTGTAAGATCATGTATGATGCAACGTCTTGAGTCAAACCAGAACCCAGAGTTGTTTTGCTCAGTCATGGCACTGACACTAAGTAGATGGAACTTGAATTGCGGTATGTATACCACATCAGTAAGCACAAGGTTATTACTCAGATGAAGTTTGCCTATACCACTAATTTGAACTGTCAGACCTGTAGGCAACTTAACAGTAGTATTCTACATAGTATTAAGTTCCTGAAATAGGTTTTTATTATATGAATCATGATGAGTAGCACATGACATTGTGAGGCAAACAATGCACAAGAGATATAGGGATAGAAGGTACCGATGACATGTGAGGCACTAGCCGTGTTGCTTGTACTTGCTCCACCTGAAGTTTCAGTTGTTGCAACAATTTGATGTTGCAACTTGTTGGTTAAGAAGGCCATCAGTTGCTGAATTTGATCTCCTCAGATCTAGTGAAGCCTTGTTCATTGGATTAGACTCTGTCACTGCCAGGTTTGTGGAGATAGGAACATTGGAGCGTTGGGAATTCCTCTGGTTATTTGGTTTCCAGCCAATCGGGTATCCCACAATCTTGTAGCATCGATCCATAGTGTGTCCTGTTAATCCACAATGGCTACAAGTTGGTCTACATTTCTGAACAGCATTGTCATTTTTGACCAAAAATGCATAGGGATTTTGGTAAGCTATGGATCTTTTCCTCTGTCCTTCATCTTGGTCGAGCATGTTGTATATGTCAGAGAAGGATGGTCGAGGTTTAATGTTCAAGGAACCTTGATGCATATTGCTAATTTCTTGATCGAGATTGTAAATTTTAGGAAGGTTACTTTTGTGAAAACGTGTGTAGAGATCTGACCAAATGTCAGCAGAGTCATTGAAGTACAAGATGCTTGCATAGATCTGCTTCGAGATGACATTGAGGATCCAAGCTTTAACCATATTATTGCATCAAGACCAAATCTTGTAGAAATGATCTCATTCGAGAGGTTTCGGAAGAGAGCCGTTGACAAAATCAATCTTGTTCTTGGCTTCGAGACTGGTTTTCATCGATATGATCCATGAATTGTAATTTTCTCCAGTAAGAGTTTCAGATACGATGGACATACCAGGGTGGTCTCCGGAGTGAAGAAAATATGGAATATGCGTGCTATCAATCGAATCAGCCATCATCGATGGTTGATTAGCTTGCGATCTTGGAATGCGATCTTGAGGAGGAAAATCATGAACACTCTGGGATTCACCATCAGAGTCACGATCTTGAATCGTTCGACTCTGGAGCTTCGTAGGTTTTCTCGCCGTTGTGGCAGATGTGAAATCAATGATAAGAAATCAAGAGAAACGAGCTGAAGAGGAGACGAAAAATAGATAAAGCAACGATCGGAACTAGCAACGATCGAAGTTTCAATTGGAAAATCAGAAGAATAACAGAAGAAGTAGCTCTGATACCATTTTAGAAGCTTTAAACTTTTCTTTTAATTAAAAAATTTGAAATCTATAAAAGACTGTACATGAAGTATCTATAAGACTAAACTTATCTCTTATAAAAGACTTTGAGAAGCTAATATATGCATCTAAGTCTTTCTATATAATCCCCTTCTGGCATTGTATTTAATCACGCGCAACCTCATCTTCTCCTTTTCTTTTCCTTTGTATTTATTGCTTAGTTCAATTAAACTTTCAACATGGTTAGTACCTTAGCCAAAGTCGAGGATTTCACATTTTTAAAGACATCAAAACGAACAACCACAGTCTTTTGAGAATCAGATGCAAGATCTTGCACATTTGAGATTGAGATGATCGTCGTAGACGAAACTGTATGTATCCGTTTTTATTTTAAAAAAAAGTTCAGTTGTTTTAGTTATTAACAACTTTTATTATTATTTTTATATGTGATATTGTTTTCCGTTATTAAGGGTGTCATACTACGAGTAAAAAGGGACATGTCAGAAATTTAGAGCATTCTATAAAGGCTGGCCTATGGAAGATAATCCATAATTTTCATGTTTTTATAAACAATAGTCTTTATCGGAATTGTTGTGTTTCAGAATTGTTTTTCTCAACATTATTGGTGTCACTGCATGAGATCGTGTTATAATTTCGTCTCATTAGCCATGTTTGACGGTATTCTCAGCGGTTCCTATGATCTCAATGTCATAGTGGGTAATATTTTTTTATATTTTATTGTTTTAAACCTTTTAGTTTACGTTTTAATCATTTTTTCGTTTTCATATATATGTTTTAGGACAATATGTTAGTGTGAATGAGATTCAAGAACTTCATGTCCGTGGAAAACTTACAAGGAAAGTTGAGTTCGAACTAAGAGACCATCAGTAAGTTGTTAGTAAATGTTATGTTTTGGCCCATCTCTTCTCTGCTTGGCTGTTTGGGCCGGTAAGGCACAAGGCCCACAGAAACCTTCTGATCCAGCAGGAAGCCCATCAGTAAATTAGGGCAACTTCCTTGACCTGAAAAAAAGCTGCCACACAGTTAAAAGGAAACAAGGGAGAAGAAGAGCTAGAGGGTTAAGAGTGAATACACAGTGAATACCTTGTAGTGATTTCTTCTTCCATTGTAAATCCTTAACTATTGCCAAAGTTGTTTCTTGTAAGACAAGAAACAGAGCTACACCTTGTAAGAATCCTTATTCATAGTGGACTTTGAGAGTTCGTAACTCTCACGAGACGTACCGGTTGGAATACCGGGAACTCGTTAAATCCTTTTGTCTTTTGCATACACACTAGATCCCTAACTACGGCAAAAAACACAACAATTGGTATCAGAGCTCCAGGAGCTGAGGGAATCTAAAAGAAATCAAAAGGGATACGAAGGATGAGCAATACCAGATTAGAGGTGGATAGGTTTGACGGTACGGGTGATTTTTCACTCTGGAAAGTGAGAATGTTAGCTCACTTTGGGGTTTTAGGTCTGAAAAATATCCTTACGGATGAGAAGCTGCTGAGGGAACCGGCAGCTGCCGTTGGAAATGTATATACAACTGCAGTAAGGGACTCACAGAGCAGCACAAGCCAGGTCTCAGTCGCAGTCCCAGCTCCAACTCCACTCTCTGAGATAGACCCTGTAAAGTTTGAAAAATCAGAAAGAGCCAAAGACTTGATTGTTTTAAACGTTGGAAATCAAGTACTAAGAAAGATCACAAACTGCGAGACAGCCGCTGATATGTGGTCTACCCTGAATCGACTCTACATGGAGACATCTCTACCGAATCGCATCTACTTGCAACTTAAGTTCTATACCTTTAAAATGATTGATTCAAAAGGTATCGATGAAAATGTTGATGATTTTCTGAAACTAGTTGCAGATCTGAACAACATAGGTGTTGAAGTGTCTGAAGAAGTACAAGCAATACTATTGCTAAGTTCACTCTCGGACAGGTATGACCAGCTAAAGGAGACGCTGAAATATGGCAGAAACACGCTGGGATTAAATGAGGTAATTGGAGCTGCAAAGTCAAAAGAAAGAGAACTGTTAGAGAAGGGAAAACTGTCGAACCAGAACAGCCTCTAGTTTTGACAGTCAGCGTAAACGACACTATGCAAGGATGGGTTATGGACTCTGGATGCAGTTTCCACATAACCCCTGACAAAGAATCGTTATTTGATTTTCAAGAGGTTGAAGGTGGTAAGGTGTTGATGGGAAACCTAACTCACAGTGAGGTGAAAGGAATGGGAAAGATAAGGATCGTAAACCCAGACAACTCAGTCGTAATCCTCATAGAGGTTCGGTATATCCCTTCGATGGGAAGGAACCTTATCTCTTATGGACAATTGGAACGACATGGCTGTAAGTATGAAGGAAAAGACTTCATGGTGCATTTCTACAAGGATGGTAGAAAGGTGATTTCAGGAAAATACTATGAAGGTTTGTACTACCTCCAAGGAACAGTGGTGAAAGGTGAAGCAGCCACGGCAAACATGACTGTAAACAGAACACAAATATGGCACTCTAGACTGGTACACGCTAGCTCTAAGAATATGCAGATTCTGGTAAAGGAAGGCTATCTACCTAAGAAGGAAGTAGGTGAACTGAAATTCTGTGAGAGCTGTATCTTAGGAAAATCTCACAAACAGAGCTTTCCAACAGCAACACACACTTCCAAAGATGTGCTAGAGTATATACATTCTGATATATGGGGATCACCTACAACTCCGGAAAGTCTAGGAGGATGCAAATACTTCGTAAGTTTCATTGACGATTTCTCTAAAAGGGTCTGGGTGTTTTTCTTAAAAACCAAGGATGAAGTGTTCCAGAGCTTTAAAGAATGGAAATTAAGCATTGAAAATCTAACCGGAAAAAGGACTAAATGTCTTAGAACAGATAATGGTTTGGAATTCTGCAACACTCAATTCGACTCATTTTGCAAGGAGGCTGGAATCCGAAGGCACATGACATGTACCTATACATCACAGCAAAACGGCGTATCAGAGAGAATGAATCGAACTATTATGGACAAAGTCCGCAGCATGCTAGCTGAAACAGGTTTGGGTCAAGCATTCTGGGCTGAAACAACATCTACGGTAGTATACGTAATAAACAGAACTCCTAACTCGACAATAGACTTCATATTACCAGAAGAAGTATGGAGTGGTTCTAAGCCAGACCTAAGCCACCTTAGAAGATTTGGATGCTCAGCTTATGTACATGTGACCTAACATAAAACAGAGCCTAGAGCAATTAAAGGAGTGTTTCTAGGGTATCCTTTTGGAGTAAAGGGGTACAGAATATGGATGCCCGAAGAAAGAAAGTGCATCACAAGTAGAAATGTTGTGTTCCATGAAGAAGAATTGTTCAAGGATTCTTTACAGAGCCTAAGAAGAGAGTCAGAGCAAAGAAATGAAACAGAACCGAAAGGAGAGAAAAATATTGGAAAAAGATTATCTTTCAGCAAGGAGTTGATCAGGGGGCCATCTAGTGATTACTCCGATTCAGATGAGAATATGTCTGAAAACGGAGAAGACACATATGCTGAAAATTCTAGAAATCCAGAGGAAAGGGAAAATATGAACATCTCAGATGGGGAGAATGAAATGAATGAACCCGAGAGTGAACCATTGCTGGAAGACTACCTACTGGCCAGAGATAGAAAAAGGAGGAGAAATGTAAGAACACCATCAAGGTTTGAGGATGGTGACTATGTGGCATATGCATTATCTGCTGCGGAAGACATTGAGATCGATGAACCGAAATCCTATGAAGAGGCTATGAGAAGTAAGAAAAAGAGATACTGGGAAATGGCTGCTAAAGAAGAAATGGACTCCCACAGAAGGAGTCATACGTGGGACCTGATTCAAAAACCAAATAAAGCTAAGGTGTTAGGCTATAAATGGGTATTCAAGCTGAAATCAGGAATCCCTGGGGTTGAGAATGAGAGGTATAAGGCCAGACTCGTGGCAAAGGGTTTTCTGCAACAGGAAGGTGTAGATTTTAATGAAGTTTTCTCCCCAGTAGTCAAGCACGTGTCAATTAGATTGATGTTGTCAATTGTTGTGAACTTGGATTTTGAGCTGGAACAGATGGATGTTAAGACAGCTTTCCTACATGGAAAGTTAGAGGAAAGAATTCTAATCACTCAACCAGAAGGATTTATACAGAGGGGGGATGAGGATAAGGTGTGCTTACTAAGAAGATCACTATATGGACTAAAGCAGTCCCCTAGGTGCTGGAATCAAAGGTTCAACAAGTTTATGAATGAACAAGACTTTGAGAGAAGCTCTAGAGACCCATGTGTATATATAAGAAATGCCCAGACAGACCAAGCTCTCTATTTACTCCTCTACGTAGATGATATGCTAATAGCCTCAGGAAACAGAAGGATCATTCAAGAATTGAAGGGAAAACAGAGCAGTGAGTTTGAAATGAAAGACTTGGGAAAAGCTTCAAGGATTCTAGGAATGGACATTATAAGGAACAGAGAACAAGGTATCCTAAAGTTGTCTCAGGAATCATATATAAAGAAAATTCTAAGAACATTTGGAATGGAAGATGCCAGGTCAGTCATCACTCCTACCGCAGCACATTTCAAGTTGAAAAGTTTGACAGAAGAAGAAAGAAAAGCAGAAGAGAAATTTATGAGAAGGATCCCCTATGCAAGTGCAGTAGGGAGCATTATGTACGCCATGATAGGCTCCAGGCCAGATCTAGGTTTTGCAGTTGGACTAATTAGTAGATTTATGACAAACCCGGGTCAAGAGGATTGGGAAGCTGTGAAATGGGTACTAAGATACCTAAAGGGAACACCCTCACAATGTTTAGTTTTTCACAAGCAATCAGTTTTCAAAATTGAAGGTTTTTCAGATTCAGATTACGCCACTGACATTGACAGAAGGAGATCAGTGACAGGTATTGTGTTCAAGGTTTGGGTAAACACGATCTCATGGAAATCGTGTTTACAGTCTGTCGTTGCTCTCTCCACCACAGAGGCAGAGTACATAGCATTGACAGAGGCAATTAAGGAAGGAATTTGGTTAAGAAGCTTATGCAGTGAATTGGGTTTTAATTTAAACACAAGCAAGGTTCATTGCGATTCATAGAGTGCATTAGCTATAGCTAGAAATTCAGTTCATCACGAAAGGACTAAGCATATAGCTACCAAATTCCATTTTATCAGAGACAAAGTTGCAAACGGAGAAGTTACACTAAGCAAGATTCACACAACAGTAAATGCAGCAGATTTCCTAACTAAGACTGTACCTGGTCAGAAGTTTCAACTCTGCTGCAGCCTTCTGAATCTCCGATAAGGTGGACACGGCCACAGGTAACTCTGAGGGTACCTCGCACAAGACAAAACAACAACAGTCAGGAACTGTCTTTGTGTAAGAGGTGTATTCTCAAAATAAGTATCCTCTTTTTTTAAAAAAAAAAAAAAAAAAAAAGGAAAACGGGAAGGAGGGATGACTGGAGTTACCTGTGAGAAGAGAGACCGGAAATATAGAGGAATCAGTCTCAGGTGGAGTTCCTGAAAGATAAAACGAGAGATGTCACTATGACTAGATCCAAATTTTTGGAAGGATCTTGATGAAGAAGGGGAAGGCTAAGAAGAGGTTTTAGTAGTAAGTGTGAGAGTTAAATGGTCTAAGGAGTAGTTGCGAGAGTTAATGACTCTCCGCAGTACATCAAGGAGAAAGTGAAAGGTCATAAAGTCTCAAAGAAGAGTATGAGGACTTACCGACGATCTGGGAACAAACTGCATGTAAGGTGCTGTAGATTGATCTCACACAAGACGATTGGAATAGGCACATGCAAGAAGAAAAAAAAAGAGGTGGAGTCAGTAAAAAAGGGAAAGTGGATTTTGTCTCACTCTCTACCGATTAAATCCAGAGACAAGACAGATCGAAGGTACCTGGAGATGAATCTGTAGCAGAATCCCCGATCTGCGGTGACAGAAGCCACATGCAAGAAGCAATCAAAGTCAGAAGTTGAATCGACTCTCCCTCTCTACCGATGAAACAAAGATGAGAGACTGATAGAGCTTACCTGGAGACTGGAGACAGACCAGGAGCAAGCCTCCAATCAACGGTGACTAAAGAGAACACCGATGATCCAGTAAAGAGTCGAGAGAGTTCTTCAGTGATGAAAGAGAAAGAAGAGATGAGAAATGAAGCGTTTCACCTTCCACAACGCGTAATGCCATTATCACTCAAATTGGGCTGAAGATGGACTTACGAAATGGGCCGAATAGATGAAGGCCAAAAGGTGGAGTTTTGTTATGTTTTGGCCCATCTCTTCTCTGCTTGGCTGTTTGGGCCGGTAAGGCACAAGGCCCACAGAAACCTTCTGATCCAGCAGGAAGCCCATCAGTAAATTAAGGCAACTTCCTTGACCTGAAAACAAGCTGCCACACGGTTAAAAGGGAACAAGGGAGAAGAAGAGCTAGAGGGTTAAGAGTGAATACACAGTGAGAAAGCTTACCTTGTAGTGATTTCTTCTTCCATTGTAAATCCTTAACTATTGCCAAAGCTGTTTCTTGTAAGACAAGAAGCAGAGCTACACCTTGTAAGAATCCTTATTCATAGTGGACTTTGAGAGTTCGGAACTCTCACGAGACGTACCGGTTGGAATACCGGGAACTCGTTAAATCCTTTTGTCTTTTACATACACACTAGATCCCTAACTACGACAAAAAACACAACAGTAAATTATGTTATTTCTTATGTTTCATTGTGTTTTTTTTTTCTTTAATTTTTTTAATTTATGAAATATAATTATTTTTCAATACTAAATATTACTATCTCAACTCATTCATTCTAATTCTCATGGATTTGTTATTTGTATCTAAATTTTTTTTTATTACTGTGACAATCATCTATGATATTATTGCCTTTGGGATTCTTATGCTAAAATATTCTATGATACTATTTTGCGATCTGTCGATGGATTGATGTATTTTTTTATTCCTTTTGCCAAACTCTATGTTTGGAATGGTATATGTGTTTATAATATAGTACTCTTTTTATAGTTAATGCATGTTTGAATGATATTTATATATTTTATATTCGGGTTGGTTTGACATTTTTATTGATTTAGATGTCCGAAATATCAATATCTCATTTGACACATCGTTAATTATCTTCAACCCTCAGCTGCCAGAAATAGAAGCTGTTGTGTTTTATCTTGACTTGGTGACTTGTTTATTGTTGAAATGAAGAAAAAACAAGAATGAAGACACACCGATTTACGAGTTCCCAAGTCCTAAAACCGGACTTGGTACATCTCGAAGGATTAATAACCAATCCTTGGTGGTTTATAGCTTGAAATGTTTCCTTACACACTCTAGTAACCCTCCCAAGAGATCTCACCAAGAGAAAGAACCCCTAAGAACTCAAGAACACTCTCTAAAGCTCTCAACTTACCTCTCTCTCTAGTCTCTTTTTCTTGTTTTCCCTTTTTGTGAACTCTTACAACTTTAAAGCTATATAGTCTCAGTCTCTACTGATGCTTCTATTACATTACATTACTCTTTGACCACTTTTATTTCTTTGTCATGAGGTGAAAGAAGCATTGGACTCACCAGAAAATCGTCATGGGCTTCAGAATGTAGAGAAGGCCCAACCAGAAGAGAAGCAGGTCCAAAAGCCTTTGGACCAGGCCTTGCATCAGCTTGATAGGCTACGGCTTGTGACAGGCCCATCAGAATCGGCCCAAGACACTAATGAGAAGAGGAGAAGCTGAAGCGCTCCTCACAGAAGCTTTCAATGAGTAATATTTATTCCTTATATGTAAAATATTACTCTTTTCTTTTTAAGAAAAAAAATCATTTTCAATATATCTATTTCGTGTAACTACTGAGTTGTCAACTCATTTTTTAGTTTGTCGCCGATGGATTAAGAATCATGATGAAGAATTCGAAAGCACTCATATCTAAAGTATGCGATGATGATCTTTGGCTTGAATTTCCTATGCTTTATATTTCTAAATTACTTGAAACATACGAGGTCAATATAAATATTTTCGGGTATTTTAAGAGATATGTATAGCTTTTAACTTCTATAATTTTAATTAAAATTTTTTTTTTCTTTAGGTTGGCATTGTTGTTTGTTGTGTACAATTTATGGAATCGATACTTATTGGGGTTGGTATTATTTCGGTTGTAAGAAGTGTAATAAGAAATTCTTTCCTGATACTCCTACAAAGATTGAGGGTGTAACAACTAAACCTCAGCCCAATTTTTGGGTTAAACATGTAAAAGCTTCACTAGAAACGTGTCTCCAAGGTGTGCTCTTTCAACAACTAATATATATATATATATATATATATATATATATATGTTCTATCAGTCAATTGGACAAGGTATTAAATTGTTCACTTAATTCCGGTTTAAGTTTCATCTAAAAATTATTGGTTCCACTGGCGAGACCAAATGCATATTGTTCAATAGTTTTGCGGCCGAGGTCGTATGTCAGAAAGCAAGTGATATTGTAGGTCCAAATTATCATCATGTATTTGTTATTTGTCTTTTGTTAGTTTACAATTTTCGATTTTTAAAGATTCCTTTTTTGTTTTTATTGTACATAGATGGAGATTGAAAGCTTTGAAGAATTACAAACTGCACTCAACAATCTAAGAGGAAAGATATTTCAGTTTTGTATTATAGTTGAAGAGGATAACATTGATTTAGAAAATGACATTTTCAAAGTATATAAGATTTGGTCGGATGGTAAATTTGCAAGTGAAACTAATGATCTTCCCTCTAATTCAAATGATTAAGTAGATTTGGTCGGATGGTAAGTTCATTAATGTTTATTTATATTGTTTTCATATAGATTAATCCAGCAATATTCAATAGTAACGAGAGTTCTGAATTGGGCGTTCATTATTTTAAACATTTTCATCTAAGCAATCTGATCCAGAAGGATTTGATGATGATAAGTCTTCTACGAATAAGAAACATTGTGCTAATGTGAAGTGTGTCGAGCTTCCATCTTCTAGTCTTTTCAAAGAAGTAGCAGATGACGATGTTGCTTCTCCAATTGCGTGCAAAACTGTTTACAAGCGATGCAACTGATGTTCTTAGGCCATCATTATCAAAGATTTCTTAAGGGTTTCTTAACATATTTTATTATTAAAAATTTAAGAAACTCTTAAGAAATCCTATGAAAGTTTCTTATTTAAGAAACTCTTTAATGGGTTTCTTAGCTTATTTTATTATTTTATTATTAAAATATATTTTTAATTCACTTTTTCTCATATATAATCATTTAGTAATATTTAAAAAACTCTAACAAGAACTCTCCAATAATGTTGCTCTTACTGTTTTGGGATTTTTTTTGTTTATGTTTTTTTCTTGCTAAGTTTGACATTCTTGCTAAGTTTGACACATTTGCTTCATTTTTCCTTTGTTTTAAGTAACAAGTTTTTTCCTTTAGTTATTTATATTATAGTCTATTTCTTATTCTTATTTAAATATCGGAATTCGCGTTTGATCTTAACAATTATAGTAATTTTTACCAGTATATTTTATAGTTAGTATTCACGCTAAACTATGCTCTGATTGGTCCAATATGCTTTCATCTCAAACATTTGTGTTTTTATATTAATCATATTTTTATATTGATTGTCTATATTATGATTTTTTTGTTTTTCAATGTTTGGCGAATAATGGTCTTCGTCCTCATATCTTCAAATTAAAGTCAATAAAGCTTAAAATATAATGATGTTGGGCTTTGAAATTCTAGGATTAGTATTGCTCAGTTACTGAAATCATGTTGTTGTTATGCGTGCTTACCAGATGATCTAATTGGCGAAAACTACACTAAAAAGTATTACTTTTGGTGTTGATAATGCGAATATATATGTAGATGTTGAATCCACGCACTTGTGATCTTAAACTCAACAAATAGACTTTATTAAAGAAGAACTTTTTTTATAAAAATTCTCTATTTGTGCTCAACACCAAAGTCTAATCTATTCTCTCAAATCAAACACTCTTTGAACAATTTTTTTTTATGTTCAAAAGTGTTTACCCTAAACTGCTTTCTTCCAAAGCTCTTATAGGCTACTTCCTATCAACTCCTTGATTCTCAGATATCTTTTATCAGCTCCTTGATTCTCGGAGATCTCTTTTCAACTCCTTGATTCTCGGAGATCTTTTCCTTATCATATAGTTTTTGATTTCTATTGACAAGTCTTGTCATTTGCTTCTTCTTGAAGCAATATCTTCAAATATCTTCCACTCGAATCTTCATCTCTTCCTCTCACGTGTCAAGCACTTGATCGTCATCAGTTGATTTCTCCTGATCTTCTGTTGCTCAACTTCACGCATCTTCAATCTCCTTGTCATCAATTGATTTCTCATGATCTTATGTTGCTCAGCTTCACACATCTTCAATCTCCCCCTTTTTAACTTGATGTGATGCCTAAGTACCTATTGTTGTGATGATCACGAATTAACAACAAAAACTTCCAAATATCTTATTAGTTGTTAGTGTTTTGTTAATCTTCTGATTAATATCACATCGCTAAGCATTCGAATAGCAAGGTCTTGATTAAACCGAAACACTTTTTAATCCATTACAACTAATGAGGCAGTCTAAAGTCATGAAATAAATGCCAAATGAGCACTAACACTACAATTCTCCCCCTTAATCTCACAGCAAAATCAGAATGGACATCAGCAGAGACAGGATGTTGACTCTCAATCAACCGAGTGAGCATAGATGGAAACAGAAGGAAGAATTTGGACTTAGTGGCCTTCATAGATGCTGCAATATTCCGAATATGATGGAACATAATCCTGCCGAGATTAAATGGTATGTTCTTGATATGATATTGGTCAAGACAGAGCCCAATACAACGGATGAGGAACATATGGACTAAGCTCTTCAACCAAGTTGTAGGAGGACTTGTGGTGCAGATTCAAAGTCAAGAAGAAGATAATCCAAGTCCAACCACATTGGTTCTGACTTGTAGTCAACAAATGGGTGTGTAGCCTATTTGTACTCTTTTTATTTCACTTGGTTTTATCCCAATGGGCTTTCCAAGTAAGGTTTAAATGAAGCAAATAGAGTCCACACTTAACAAGAGAGCCCATTTTGTTGAGTTAGGATTCTAAGGCCTTTTAGCCCAAAAGACATTAGGGTTTTTCGTTTGGCTTTATGTTTTTATATTTAAATAGCACAAACACTTTTCTTTATGGGCATCCACATTTTTATCAATAGAATTCACTCAGTTTGAGTATTGTTCTTTTCTTTTGGTGAGTCTTATCCAAAGAAGTCCAACAGAATATCAAGAGACTTCACCTCTCTTGTGTGACCTAACGACTCCCCCCCCCCCCTGGATTCTTCTTCTCTCACGAGTTGTTGAAGCCACATCTATCCCTTTGCTTGTCTTTGAAGTGTCGATCCTTTGGAGGATTACATCAGTTCTGCACCAACTTATACAGTATATGCATTCGTGCTGCACTCACATATCCATCATTGGTTGTAGGAAACCAATTCGTGCTGCAGATTTTATACAAGTGATTGTACATTGGGAGTAGATTACTCTTGCACACTTGAGACATTTTCTTAAATTGACCCCATGTGACCAGCAATGCAATATCAGCTTCCAGAACACCATCCAATTTTAATGGATCTGATCGGTCATTAACATCAGGAGACCCGAACACAACATTGATACTCGTTGCTGAGAGAGTGAAATTGAAGCCCCGTAGCGGTACACTCATGCAATCACTGTTTTGATTCTCAAATGGCATATTTGCCTAGGATTTCCAGAGAATTTCAGAATCAAATTCCACAACTTTATCAAGAGATTCCATTAAACCACCATCTCTCACAATCTGTTCCAACATGAGTTCATCTTTTTCAAATTCATAGGCATGTTCCAAGATAAACCTATCATCAGCAGCAAAGTACAGTTGATACCTAAGTGACACTTGAGATGTCACCAAGACCGATGAATCTTTGGGAGAACAGGTGCTTTTCTTAGTCTTGATCACACGCCGAGTCTTTCGTGGACCAGGAATGGCTGTCGAAGAACTCAGTCTCTTTCGCAGACCAGATCTGAGGGTTGCTTCAAATTTTACTGACGCCGTACAACCAGTGATTCCCACCTCGGCCTCTGTATCCTGAGCCGGAGCCATATTGTCAAGCTCTTCCATTAGATTTTCCCGCTCAGGTGGTTTCTGTGATGATTGCTGCGACACCTCTGGTGATGAAACACTTTTCTTAGAGATAACGACAGGACCTTTCGAATTCACAAGCATTAATGACCTTTGCAATTACTCTTATGACTGATTGATTTGACCAAGACTCCTTGCATGCCTCTAGATTGGCGTGACCTAATTCAATAAACCTGCAAAAGCCCAATACACAGACACATGCCTAATTTTTGAAATTGGCTCATTAGTGGCCCGTTAGTTAACTCAATAAGAATCTCAATCAACCAATTAACACTCTTTCAAATCAATATAGCCTTGTGAGTGACCCATATCAACAATAAATCTTGTGAATATTACTTAATTAAGATAATTTTCACCAAATATCCACTTTAAAATCATTAAATCGTTATTTACTGACCTTTTGCAGCAACCATAACTCTATGAAATACAACATGAACCCTGATATTTTATTCATACAACCAGATTTGAGACATAGTAGCTAGTCTTTCACATTGTCATGCCTTTATCAACATAAGTGTTCCTGTAGTCTGAGAATCAACCCTTTGACTTAGGGAGCTGGAATTTCCTTTGGAGAGACTATTACTTGGTGCCGTTTTTCTTATGAGAATGTTTTCCCTTTTTTTTTATTTTTTTTTTATTTTGTTACTCCTTTCTTTCATTCTCTGACACGGATTTTATTTATTTATATGCAGAGTATCACCTGACTTTTCAAATCTTGCATATCAGCTCTCTTCAGCTCTTTGACCTCCCTCATCATAGTCTTAACTTGCAGCTCAAGATATTCCTTATGTGACGGCATGACAAACAGCTATTTTATACTTTAATCAATCAAACCAGATGTCCATTTCTTTTTCTTCAGATGCACGCTGCACTCCTTCAAAATCAGGTTCCTGTTTCCAATCATTTTTCATCTTCGAACAACACATTATTGTTAACATATTCCAATAGCAGTTCTTAATTCAACAAAGCGATTAAAAGCAAGTGGGTTAGTGAATAAATCAGCCAATTGATTCTCTGTGTTCACATGATTGATTATTATCAGTTTCTCCTCAACAAGTTCACGAATAAAATGATGCCGAGTATCTATATGTTTTGTCCGTGAATGTTGAACATTATTCTTAGCAATACATATAGCACTTTGATTATCACAGTATCCAAGTAAAGAATCAGACTTAATACCGTAATCAGCAGACATCTGTTTCACCACAGTAGTTGTGTACAGCAGCTACCCATTGCAATGTATTCTGCTTCGGCTGTCGAAAGTGACACACATTTCTGTTTCTTCCGATCATCTAATGATCCAGCCCAATCAGCATCACAATAACCTGTCAACTCACATGTAGTGTCACAAGTGTACTGAATCCCCAAATTATGAGTCTCAATCACATACTTCAACACACGCCTGGCTGCTTGCAAGTGACTTTCCTTAAGGTTAGCTTGATATTGAGCACATATTCCCACTGAAAAACTAATATCAGGTCTGCTCGCTGTTAAATACAACAACTCTCTAATTAGACTCATGTAAGTTGTTGCATCTACAGGTTTACCACTATCATCTCTAGACAGCGTCTTGCTAATTCTCATTGGAACTTTTGCAGCTTTACTGGTTTGCATACCAAACCGTTGTATCAGATTCTTAGCATAAGTGCTTTGATTCACAAAAATCCTATCTTCAGTTTGCTTTACTTGAAGACCAAAAAAGTACATAAGTCCACCATTCATGCTCATTTCGAATTCTCTAGTCATGACATCAACAAACTTTTCAACCACTCCTTTACTTGTCGATCCGAAAATGATATCATCAACGCAAATCTGAACAACAATGAAGCCCTCCTGATTGTTTAAAGTAAACAATGTTTTATCCACACTTCTCCTCTTATATCCATTCTTAATCAATAATGTTTTCAATCGCTCATACCATGCCCTTGGTGCTTGCTTCAAGCCATACAATTTTTTGTTCAGCTTGTACACATAATCAGGATGATGTGGATCTTTGAATCCTTTGGGCTGCTCCACGTACACTTCTTCTTCTAAATAACCATTTAGGAAAGCACTCTTAACATCCATCTGAAACAACTTGAATTTCGTGTTGCATGCCATACCAAATAGTAGTCTGATAGACTCTAATCGAACTACAAGAGCAAAGCTCTCATCAAAGTCAACACCTTCAACTTGAGAATATCCTTGAGCAATAAGATGTGACTTGTTTCTAACAACCTTTCATTCCTTATCAGTCTTGTTCTTGAATATCCACTTTGTTCCAACAACATTGACATTCTTTGGACGTGGCACAGTTTTCCAGACATTTAGTCTATTGAAATTACCAAGTTCTTCTTGCATAGAAGCAATCCAAAACTCATCTAACAAAGCCTCCTTGTATGTTTTTGGTTCAATGTTAGAAACAAAACACACTTGCTCGATGTTCTCACTTTTCTGTAAAATGGATGCTAATAAAGTAGTGTTATCCACCAGCTCCTTAAAATTAATTTGTCGTCCTCTGGTGACTATCTCCCCCTGAATCGCACCTATTACATCTGAAGAGGAGTGATTCCGATGAACTTGAGACGAAACAGGCAACCAGACAAGATCATACACTTGAGAATCCCCTGAAGATTGTACCTTATTATCCGCATTTAACTGTTCAAACGTCAGTCTCATTGTAGAGGCATCATCGAAGACAGCATTAACTGTTTCTTGAACTGTCAAGGATCTCCGATTGTAAACTCGATATACTGCACTAGAACCAGAGTATCCGAGAAACATCCCTTCATCACTTCGTGAGTCGAACTTCCCCAACTGATCCTTATCATTCAAAATGTAGCAAACACAGCCGAAGACATGAAAGTAATGCACAGTTGGTGTTTTGCCTTTCCACAACTCATAGGACGTCTTTGAGGTGCCTTTACGCATGTACACACGAATGATTATGTAGCACGATGTGTTGATTGCTTCAGCCCAGAACTGTTTAGGAGCTTTACTCCCACACAACATTGCTCTAGCCATTTCCTGTAATGTCCTGTTTTTTCTCTCAACTACACCGTTCTGTTGAGGAGTCCTGGGAGCTGAGAATTGATGAGAAATTTCATATTCTCTGCAGAACTTCTTAAACAGCTCATTTGCAAATTCTCCACCATGATCACTGCAAATTGACTGGATACCCTTCTTCTCAGTCTTAAGTTGCAATGCCAAAATCTTGAAACTATCTAATGTTTCACTCTTGTCACAAAGAAACCGCACCCATGTAAAACGACTGTAGTCATCAACCATGACTAGAATGTATCGTTTCCCAGCTATGCTTTCTACTTGAATAGGACCCATCAAATCCATATGCACTAATTCCAGCAAAACTTTGGATCTCACATTAGGAACAGATTTGTGCTGAGTCTTGACCTGTTTTCCCATACTGCAAGGTCTACATACAAACAATTGATCTCCTTCAATTTTTGGCATTCCTCGAACAATTTCTTGATTAGCCAACATGGTCATAGTTCGAAAATTCATGTGACCCAATCGTTGATGCCACATCTGAACCTCACTATCACTTTTAACTGACAAACATTGAGTTCCAGGAACCCACATGTAACAATCATTTCCTGATCCAACATCCTCGAGTTGTACATTCCCATTACTGTCAAATGCTCGACAATCTGTCATCGTAAACAATACTTGAAGACATGTATCGCATAGCTGACTTACACTTATCAGATTTTCTTTTAGGCCATCAACCAAATACACATCTTGAAGTTTAGGCTTTGAGTTACTACATGTACTCCCCTTTCCTTGAATTTTGCCTTTAGCACCATCTCCAAAGGTAACCTTGCCACCTGTAATTTCTTCAAGCCCTTGAAGACATTTCTGCTCTCCAGTCATGTGTCGTGAGCATCCACTATCAAAGTACCAATCACTATTTCCATTATGTGACTTACCTCGCCCAGCTGTGAATGCAACGTTGCAATATAAGTCGAATTTTCTGACCCAAATCTGATTCCTGTTTTTTTCATTAAAAACAACTTTCTGCTGTCTACAGAGACGTTGAACCTTAGAGTGAAAATAATAACACTAATACTTCATGTGACCAAACCTTTTGCAGTACCAGAACCTTGTATGCTTATGCCACCCTAAGCCAAAGTACTGTGACTTATGAGGATATCCTTGTTTAGGATCATGTTTTTGATTTTGCTGTTTGTTCACCTTTCTAACATGATTGTGTTTCTCACACAAATTTTTTTTGTCTTCTTGCTGAATAACCGATGCTTTGACAAACCTCATTTCTGATGAAGACTCACCAACATAACCCAACCCACGATTTCCTTTCTCTGTTCGGCTAACAGTAAGTAAGTAGTCCAACTCTTTTGTTCCTTTTGACAGCATCTTGATCTGCTTTAGCTGTTCTGCCAGTCTACTCTCAAGATCAATGTTCAGTGCACGAATTTTCTATAACTCCTGCTCAGTTTGATGAAGAAGAGTATCGGCTATACGCTTTTCTTCTTTGAGATGTTTATTTTCTTCCCGTGTCTCCACCAAGGATGTTACCAGAATACACATTTGATCTTCTTGAGACATATCCAACTCATCATCATATGACTTTTGACCATATACTGATTTACTATTAACATCATTTTCATTATCAAAATCTTGATTATTTCGCACATCCCCATTAAATATGATTTCAACAATTCCTAGTCTAGCAATAAAGTTGTTTAGGATATCTGTCTCATCATCATCACTTTCACTATCACCCCAAGACGTTATTGCTGACTTTCCACTTTGTTTTGAGATACATTCAGGTCTTGTATGACCATATCCCTTACACTCATAGCACTGAACTGACATTTTCTTTTTAGTTGTAGGACACATTGCTTTGAAGAGACCCTAACCTTGACGTTCAAGACATTATTTGTCTTATCTGTTGTTATCTCTGTCTGCTAAAGTTTGAGGTGATGTTTGAAATTCTTTCCTCTGACCTCTTTCAGCCTTTCGCATAAATTTCTTCACTATCAAACCAACTTTTTCCTCAAAGTCTTCTATATATTCTTTTACTTTCGGCTCCTCTTCAGACACAAGAGCAATACTCTTTCCCTTCACAGCCTGATCTTTCTTACACATCTGAAGCTCATAAGCCTGCATCATTCCCACAACTTCATCATACTTTAGGGTATTGATATTACTTGTTACCTCCAATGCAGACCTGTGACCGTGAAATTTCTGAGGAAGACATCTCAACAACTTTTTAACAAGCTTATTCTCCTTATATGTCTTTCCTAATACAAGAGCTTCATGAGCCATTGATGACAGCTTGCTGCTGAATTGCTCAATTCCTTCATCCTCTCTCATTGTCAACGTCTCAAACTGAGAAACAAGAATCTCAATACGAGTATTCTTGACATTGCTAGTCCCTTCATATGACACTTTTAGAATATCCCACGCTTCTTTAGCTGTTGTGCACCCCGAAACCCTTCTAAACTGATTCAAATGCAGACCATTGAAAATAGCTGACAGAGCTCGAGAATTCCACATAGCCTCAGATTTTTCTCTAACAGACCATTATCTCTTTGGTTTCAGTCCTCCGTCCTTATCTTCAGGTGGTTGCCATCCATTTTCAACAACCGACCATGCATCAGTATCAATTCCTTTGATGACTTGCATCATCTGCACTTTCCAATAGCAATAGTTATCTGGATCTAACTTCAATGGTTTTGCCACTACCACTAGATGCGGATTATCCATCTTTCCCAAGACCTACACCTGTAAAGATTTTTATAGAACATGTGGTGAACCGCTCTGATACCAATTGTAGATGTTGAATGCGCACACACACACACACTTTTGATCTTAAACTCAACAAATAGACTTTATTAAAGAAGAGCTTTTCTTACAAAAATTCTCTCTTTGAGCTCAACACCAAAGTCTAATATATCCTCTCAAATCGAACACTCTTTGAACAATCTTTTTTTTCTATTCAAAAGTGCTTACCCTAAACCGCTTTCTTCCAAAGCTCTTATAGGCTACTTCCTATCAACTCCTTGATCTCGGAGATCTTTTATCAGCTCCTTGATTCTCAGAGATCTCATATCAACTCCTTGATTCTCAGAGATCTTTTCCTTATCAGATAGTTTTTGATTTCTATTGACAAGTCTTATCCTTTGCTTCTTCTTGAAGCAATATCTTCAAATATTTTCCACTCGAACCTTCATCTCTTCCTCTCACGTGTCATTCACGTGATCGTCATTAGTTGATTTCTCCTGATCTTCTGTTGCTCAGCTTCACACATCTTCAATCTCCTTATCATCAGTTGATTTCTCCTGATCTTTGGTTGCTCATCTTCACGCATCTTCCATATATACTCTCGTTAACTTCCAGGTAGATCCTCAAAATTTATATATTATTTTGTTAAAAAATCTTGTCGTTCAACTTATTGGAGAACGTGGTTATGATCTTTTAGTTGATCGTTCGGGTGATGTAATGCAGCTAAGTTGTTATACATTATTGTTATGTTGTTTTTGATTTTCTTTTGTTCGTTATCTTATTTTATTGGAGTTATGTCTTGCAACATGTTGATTGAATATCCTAATTAATGATTTATTTGGAAAAACTTTTAAATTTTTGGTTTATTGTGGATAATGAGAACAATCACAATGGTTACTACACACACAAAATTGGAAATATTTGGTCTAATAGTATGCTTGAGCTGCATTAAAATTTCTAAACGTATGCTTGATATATCTATTATATTTTAATATAATAAAAAGCTTCTATAGTATATTTTGTTATTTTCGAGTGATATTGTTTTTTCAAACCACCGTACTTATTGAAAAAAATCATATATCTATAACATTAGTTGATCACTTTATAAGCTGTTAGTAATCCATAATGATAAAATCAACATAAATTGATAATTCCAGAAACATGTGGGACATAATTTTTTATTGGCAAGTCGATTCCGTCGTCCAATTCGTCCCAGTCGTTGTAGTAAGGTATATTATCTTTATGTATTCTCCTTCGCAATTACATGATCCTTTGACATATGGTTTTTGAGGATTTTCAAACTATGTTCTCCTCATCAATGAAGATTTGCCGGTTCACTATATACGCGTTCTCTAATTGTTCCGACAAACTCATCAGTATTGTCCTATGTAATTTCTTAAGAATTTTCATACCGTTTTTCTCTAGAATTCTCTCCAAGACATATTAGAAATGTTCCATAAACAAATATATCTTCTAGGTTACCAATTTTGGTAGCTTCAGCTAGGAATCTTAATCTCTTCTCAAGATGATTATTCACGAAGTAATTTCCCATTCCTAACCTATATAGTACTTGAGAATTACCCTTTTCGCATAACTTTTCATAAAATTTGTTGAAAAGATTGTATTTGGTATTCCATGGATAGAATGACACATATCCAAGGTCCAATTTAGACAGTCTTGTATCTCTTTCACATATATGCCGAACTCTTTTTGAGACAATTTTTAATCCTTGAATCTTATACAGTTCAAAAGGTACCATTTCTTAGATTATGTTTGCTAAGAAAGTAGGATGTTGTCGCTTATTAATTTCAGTATATCTTTTTTTCAACCATCATGTTCGGTGCACAATGAAAGGATCGTTAAAAGCTTAATTAGATTAGGTTTAATATAGTGTTAGAAGGTGAAAGAGTTTGAATCGAAAAACAGAATTTCCATTAGAGCTCACCAAAGCACAATCTCTCTTACCTCATTTTACTCTGTCAAAACGTCTCTTAAAGAAGAAGAAGCTTCTCGGCGTTTTGAAGAGAGTCTAATTACAAAGAATTGGTTAACATAACTGAAATCACATTTAACCAAATATAAAACTAAACTAAACCAAGTCTAAGACTAAACCAGATCGATTCACTAATCTAATATCCCCTCTCAAGATGGCATTTATATGGACTTCAATGACATCTTGCTTAAGAAGTGATGAAACTTGCCTGGACCCAACGGTTTTGTGAGCACATCAGCCAATTGACTATTTGTAGTGACATGAAGAGTCTTGATAAGCCCATGTGTAACTTTTTCCCGAACAATGTGACAGTCAAGCTCCTAGTGTTTAGTTCTCTCGTAAAAAACAGGATTACTTGCAATGTGTATGGCTGCAGTTGAGTCACAGAAAAATTGAACTGAACTTGCTTGACAGATTTGTAATTCAGTAAGTAACTTTACTAACCATTGAACCTCTTTCACTACAAAGCCTATTGCTCTGTATTCGGACTCAGCCGATGATAGTGACACTGTATCCTGCTTCTTGCTCTTCCATGAGATGAGAGAATCACCTAGGAACATGCATTATCCTGATGTGGAGCACCTGGTGTCTTTACAGGATCCCCAGTCTGCATCTGTTAAAGCCTTCAAGGTCAGATCACTATTTGCATAGTAAAAGAGGCCGAGACTGATAGTGTTTTTCAAGTAACTTAGAATTTTGTAGGCTGCCTGAAGATGAGATTGTTTTGGGTTTGACGAAACCGAAGATTCACAGCAAAGGTTATGTTTGGCCGAGTTATGGTCAGGTACATTAGTCTCCCCACTAAGCGTCTATAAACGGTAGCATCAGGTAAGGTAGGTTCATCACTATCAGTAGTTCATGCGACACTATGATCCATTGTAATGCTAGAGGGCTTGCAAGCTTGAAGTCCAACCTCAGCTAGTAGCTCTAAAATATACTTCCTTTGGCAGATTGAGATTCCACTACTAGACCTAGCTATTTCAAGGCCCAAAAAGTACCTTAAAGGACTGAGATCTCGAAGCTTGAAACACTTGTGAAGAGCCTTTTTCAAGTCTTCAACTAAATCTTCCTTGTTTGCGATGATGATGATGTCATATATGTACACCAATACAGTCGTGTATTCACCTACAATGTTCCTGATAAATAGAGTGTGGTGTGTGTTAGACTTAACGAAACCAAGGTTGAGTAGAGAGCTGCTGAATTTGAGGAACCATTTCCGTGATGCCTGCTTCAGTCCACAAAATTGATTTTTTCAGCTTGCAAACAGCTGTTTCTAGAAGACTCTTCGTCTAAGTCTCTGTTGAGAAATGCGTTCGATATATCAAGTTGGGTGAGGCTCCATTGTTTTGCAGCTGAACTGCAACCAAAGTCTTCATTGTTGTCATATTCGCCACTGGTGAAAAAGTGTCCATGAAGTCAACCCCCTCTTGCTGCGTGTATCCTTTTGCCACTTGTCTTGCTTTATGTCTTTCTAGAGTGCCATCCGCATTGAGCTTCGTCTTGTAGACCCATTTACAGCCGATTGCTCTTTTGTTGGGAGGGAGATCACAAATGGTCCATGTTCCTGATTCTTCAAGTGCCTTAAGCTCCATTCATTGCTGTCAGCCATTCATCAAACTTCTTTGCTTGGGCAAAGGTTGCTGGTTCTCCAAAGGCCATTACTGCACATATGTACTTGTTGTATTCATCTGATAAATGGTCATAGGATAGATAAGCTGCAACAAGAAAAGGTAGATCAATTTTCGTGATATTAACTTAATAGTCAACAAGATAATTTGGAAGTTTTGTAATTTTTTTAGAGTGAGAGGGGAAGAGGAATTGATGTAGAATGTGTTGTGGAGGCTGGAGGATTATCCTCTGCTTTTTCTCCAACCACAATTTATATTTTTGGATTCTGCTGTTCTGGCATTTCTATAGAGGCTTTTGAAGACGTCCCATCTCCTCTACGACCTTTTTCCTTCCAGAGCAAATTTCGGAGTTATTTTGTCGATAGTGTCTCCATCAGTTGAAAATCTTTCCAAACCTGTATCAAAGAATGAAGACGAATCATTAGGTGGATTAGCCTCAACTTTGAAAGGAAAAATGTTTTCATAAAACACCACATTTCGAGATACAAAGATATTATTTGTTTCCAAATCCATTAATTTGTAGCTTTTGTATCCCATAGGATAACCGAGAAAAACACAGCGTTTTTCTCATGGAAGGAACTTGTGTCGATTTCTGGTGGAGTTTGTGTTGTAACAGAGACATCCAAAGACTCGGAGATCTTCATAGTTCGGTGATTTTCCTGTCAAGACTTCAATGGGGGATTTTCCTGTAAGGAGTGGTGTTAGCAACATGTTTATGAGAAAGACAGTCGTTAGAAACACAGTTACCCCATTGTTCAAGTCCAATATTGCTCTGAAACATAAGACCACGAAAAACATTTAGAATATGTTGGTGTTTTCGTTCAACCCACCGAGTTCTTCTCAAGGGTTTCAGGGCAAGAGTGGTAGGCTCTAATTCCTTTTGATCAGAATAGATTGTCAAAACGAAGTTCCGGCGCATTGTCTGATCTCACACCCCTTGACTTGGGCTCCATATTGAGTCTGTATCATTGTCAGGAAATCGGGAAAAATCTGTAAAACATCACTCTTCATTTTCATTAGATAAATCCAAGTTACCATGTTGTAGTTATCTACAATAGTTAGAAAGTATCAGAATCCATCAATGGTTTCCACCGAGAAAAACCCCAAACGTCTATATGGAGTAGATCAAAAGAACTTTCACACATGTTATTATTAGAAATAAAAGGCAGACATTTTTGTTTATAAAATTGACACAAATCATAGTGAAAAGGACCTTTATTGATTTTATATAGACAAAAAATGTGAGTAACTGAGCTAGTTCTAGAAAAAGAAGGATGTCCTAATCTTTGGTGTGAGAGCCTAGAATCTACTACATAATTGATAGAAAAAGAACTGGGATAGAAGTTGTTTGAAATCAATGATCTGTCTAAGAGATAGAGGTTTCCTATTTGTTCAGCCAGTCCAATCGTCAGCTCCTTGGTATGATCCTGAATTTAAACAAGAAGATTAAGTTGCATTTCAAATCCCTAGTAAGTTGATTTACACTTATTAGATTTAGTCTAAAATCAGGAATGAACAGAACATCATTAAGAACCAAATGATCGTTCATTCTAACACTACCAATTCCTGCAATGGTAATAGAGGTTCGTGTAGGAAGAATAACAGATTTATTTGATAGCAAAGACATTTGATGAAATAGATTCTTTTATTGAATCACATTGTGAGTTGCTCCACTATCTACTATCCACGAAGAAGAATATAGAACACTACCTGTGGCCTTTAAAACTCCCACAAAAACAAGTTTAGAAGAACTAAAGGCCATACCCGAAAGAGGAGTGATCGTGCCTCCTTTTGTCAAATCGAAATTCTAATTTTCCTTATACTGTATTATATGAAAGATTTTTTGATTTATGATTACATGTTTCAATCAGTTCTCATTTTTAATATATTAATAATATAGGAGATGGTACAAAAAATAAACATACCTATTCGAATCTCTGTCTCTCTTCTTGTTTCTCTACGGAATTCTTTTTACAAGTTAGTTTGAAATGACAATATAATAAGTGAT
>JAKUCM010001666.1:0-31153 GCA_023374145.1 Lepidium sativum
AGAGATAAATATTTAATTAAAAAATCTAACAAACTAAAATTTAAGAAAAATATATGAAATACAAATTCGGTTGTTAATTTGGTTTTAGTTTGGGGTTGGATTCAGTTTCTGGGTATATATATTTAGGATCCATTCTGAATTTTTCTCGAGTTCGGTTCCGGTATTTTGGTTCTTTTGATTTAAGATCTATTTTATTTTTTGAACATAGTTCGGTTAGGTATATACATCGAGTTCATGTTCATGTATTTTTATATAAAAATTCAAAATTAAAAAGATTTATTGATTTGGTTCTTGAATTGTTGCAGGTTCAGATTTAGTTTGGTTTTTTAAATACTTTAAGACCTATTGGGGTACTTTATCGGATTTGATTTCTCTAATTATGGTTGATTTTGGTATGGGTACCAGAATTCTAAAATAATATCTCAAAAACCTATAAACATGGTTTTAAAAACATAAATAAACACGGGTTGAAAAATAATAAATTTCATACTATAACGTGGGTATAATCTTAGTTATAAATTTATTTTCGATCAAACTTTGTAGGTTATGGTCTTCTCAAAGTCACTTTTCACTCAGTTTTGTAATTTGTTTGGTAAGTTATATACTTTACACTTTTACGATTAAAAAGTTATTTGTTTATAATAATCTTAGATCTATATCCTTCTAAAAATGATTATTTACTCAATTATGTTTTTGCCTAATTTTAGAAAGCCATACATCATGGATTTGAGGGTAGATGAGATTTGAGGAGAAAGGAAAAGGAAATAGACATTTGTCTTATATATAAGAGACATCTGTCAAGAATTTACTTACCTCACCAAAATTCTAAAATAATTTAATTAGTTCATCTGTCAAGAATTTTGTAGCCAATTCCATTGGAAATTTGGTCAAATTATTTGATTTATCTTGTAGTATACATATTCTCACTCACGGAAACTTAATCCAGATAGTAAAACATAATATTTTATATGTTTAATATTTTTCCTATTAATGAGGTGCATTTATTAAAAAAAATTTAAAATAAAAGGATGATTTTGAAAATGTTAAACCTAAAAGAGTATATTTGCATTTATCTCTATTTTATATTACTCCATTCGATCACAGACTATTACATATAATATGGACATTAAAAAGACCGAATTTGTTATAATATGTAAAAAAAAAATTATATTGTTCAAACAAAATCCCACGAATTACTGCAATAAGTTATAATTTATAAATTAGTTGAGTCTACAATTGGCAAATAATTTGAAACAAAATCACTTAGCATGTGCGTCGCATGTATTGTTTTATTTTTTCCGTATAAATAAATTTATAGCAGCCGAGGACATGTGGCCCAGTGGTGTTGTCACTTTACAAATTCTCAAGGCATCAGGGATCGAACCTCATACCTACAATTGTAGGAGTGGGATTTGAAAACCAGTAAAGTAGTTGACAAAAAAAAAAAAAATATAGCAATAACTCAATTCGTTGAATTCATAATGTTGATAAGGATCAATTTATAGCAATAACTCAACTCGCTTTTAAAGTGAAGAATTGTTTTATCACTCCTCGTTAGATCAATCATCAACGAAACCTCAGTGACCTTCTCTCTGTTATTCCCCAAAATGGCTAAGCATTTGTCTTATAAAGAAAAAGGTAAAACCATAGCTATAATCCCAGAGCATGATGAGGAACCTTATGTCAAAGTACCTTTTTTGTTTTTGAAAAATATTTCGAGCCTTTTCTATTTTTTTTTTAACAACGATGTAACCAAACAATGACAATCAAATCACAAGACAGATACCCGTCCTAACCTGGTTAGAGCATCAGCTTTATAATTTAATTGTCTGGGAATGACCGATAAACTGCAAGAAGAAAACCGTAGACTAAATCTTCGAAACTCCTCCTGGTATGGTAAGAACGCCGGCCACTCCTCTGGTTGCTGGATTATAGAAAAGACCGTCTCACAGTCCGTCGAGATCTCCACTTCCTGGATATGTAGCTCCACAAGCGCTCCCAAGACCCATAGTACTCGCCTCACACTCCGCATGAAGAGCCGATAAACATCTATGAATCCTGATCGATCCCGAGCATATTTCTTCCACCGAATCTGGAAAGCAAACCCAACCGACTCCTGTGTAGATGTCGGTATCCTTCCAGGACGCGTCCACGTAGCATTTATACCTCGTGAAACTTAGATTGGTTGTGGTAGGGAATATCAAGGGTGCCTTGATCCTCTCACGGTTATAAACCTTCAGTTCACGCGGAACTGTACTAAGTTGACGGGCCAGAGACCATTCATTGTGCTCTGTTGTGGCTCTCTCCACAATAATCCTAGGATCAAGATCAACTTGCGTAAAACAAAACCCGTTTCGCACCTTTCATATATGCCAAATAAGCCAGGAAAAACTGGCGAATTCTGTCTGATGTTTTGCCCGTGAAAGCAAATAATCCAGATTGTACCCAACCGATTCTCCCGGGAATAATCCGAGAGGACTAGGTATCACTGATACGGCCCAAACTTGAAGTGCTGGTGGACATTCAAATAACACATGGTATATTGATTCTATATCCTCCCCACATCTCGGGCACCGCGTATCGTTGCCAAGACCACGTTTTACCAGATTTTGATACACTGTTGTGCATCCTGACAAGACCTGCCAAAGAAAGTGTTTTAATTTTGGAGGACAATTTAACTTCCAGCATTCCTTATGTAGCAAGTCGAAAGAAGGACCATATCAGCACTGATCCATATCTCTTACTCTACCCGCTAATTAATATCCAGACTTGACCGTATATCGACCTGACGTAGTATAATGCCAACCCCAATAATCCTGCTTCGGGCATACCGGTATTCTGATTGCCAGAATCAGTTGGACATCCTTCTGCCCAAAATATTGTCGAACGAGAATCTTATTCCACTGCCCTGTTCGACGATCTATAAATTGATCTACCGTCAGATCTGGAAAAATGTGTAATTGTGATCTTTTCGCTGCCCTCGGAACCACGTCTGGTATCCAATGATCCTTCCAAATACCGATTCTTCTACCATCTCCCAGTTTCCTAATTAAACCTTGTGCTAACAAAGGTCGTGCCGACATAATACTCCGCCAGCCATAGGACACAGTTCCACTAACATTTGCTTCCATAACGCTCGTGTCCCTATAATACTTCCCCTTTAAAACTCTCTCTAACAGGGAATCGGGACATTCCATTAGTCTCCACACCTGTTTAGCTAGAAGAGCCGAATTAACATCCTCTAACATTCGAAAACCCAACCCTCCACTAGATTTTGGTCGACATAAATATTTCCATGCTTTCCAATGGATACCTCTATTAGACCCAGAGCTGGACCACCAGAAATTAGCTATAGCAGACTGAACTTTTTGAAGAACAGCCCTCGAAAGTCTATAACAGCTCATCACATACGTCGGTAAAGATGTCAGAATAGATTTTATTAAAATCTCTTTCCCCGCTTTTGATAAGAATTTATTAGACCAAGTAGACAACCGTGCCTGCAGCTTGTCAGCTACAAAAGCAAAAACTTTCGCTCTAGACCCGGCTACTATTTCCGGGAGTCCCAAATACTGCCCTAGACTATCCTTTTTACTAATTCCCAAAATTTGTTGAATCTCTCTTTGAACGTCCAACCCAACATGCTTCCCAAAATGTATCGATGACTTGTCAAAATTTATTTTCTGACCTGACAAACTCTCGTATTCATCAAGTATCTTTAGAATATATGTTGTCTCTACTTTGTTTGCTTGACAGAAAAATAGCATATCATTCGCAAAAAGAAGATGCGAAATCAACGGACTAGATCTTGCCACTTTTATCCCAGTAATGGAATTATCCTCTCTTGCCTTCATCATTCTAGTTATTAGAACCTCCGTACATAATATAAAAAGATATGGGGATAAAGGATCTCCTTGCCGTAACCCCCGCATAGGAGTAATATGTCCTCCTGGGACCCCATTGATTATTATCGAATACTCGACGCTTGTAATACACCACATGATACACTTTATCCATTTGTCACAAAAACCCAGCACTACAAGAGAACATTAGATTAGGGACCAAATTTTACAACGTTTTTGGGACGTTGTAAAATTGGGAGGCATTTACAACTCCCTTACGACGTTTTTGGTCGCCAACGACCTTACGACGTTTTTTTGTTTTTTTTTAATTTTTATCATTTGTAAATTTTGTATAATTATAAGATTATATGATTAAAACTATTATATCATATTTGCAAAATGGTTTATATGGTTGATATTATTTAGATGATTTAAAATATTTTATAAGATCTAAATGATTTTTATAATGTTTAAAACACATTAGAAAAAATAAATTTATTCATAAAACGTCATAAAGACGTTGGGGACCAAAAACATCGTAAAGACGTTGTTAGTTGCCAACGTCCTTACGACGTTTGTATAGATACGTCGTAAGGACGTTGGCAACTAACAACGTCTTTACGATGTTTTTGGTCCCCAACGTCTTTACGACGTTTTATGAATAAATTTATTTTTTCTAATGTAATAATTATGTAATTATAAGATTTATATGATTAAAACAAGTATAAGTGTAAAGATTAAAATTAGTATGATTTAAAATCATATAAAACACTTAGGAAAAAAACAAAATCAAAAAAACGTCGTAAGGTCGTTGGCGACCAAAAACGTCGTAAGGACGTCGTTAGTCGCCAACGACCTTACAACTTTTTTTTGATTTTGCGTTACGGGTATTTGAATTTAACATAACGTCTCAATGAATTGTACCGTAGGGGTACATTGAATCCACATTTGCCAACTTCCTTACATCGAATACGTTGTAAATTCGACCCTAATTTTACAACTCTTTTACGACGTTTCATGAATTCCAAACTCTTTTACAACTCCACGTTTTCCCTATAAATATATCACCAATTTTGCAATATCATTCCATCATTCCCCATTCCACAATCTCTCTCTAAGGTATCCCTCTCTCCCTTCTCTCTACAATATTTTTTTTTTACAAATTTAGGATTTAAAATTATGTAGGTTGTTTAGAAATGATGTAGTAGGTATGGAATTTAGAATTTAGGGTTTATATATTATTTAGTAGTATCCAACGTCTAATTTACGAAACATCCTTTTGTAGGTACAAATTATGGCACCCCGGAAGCATACACTCCGTGTCTATTACAGTGACATACTGCACGACACCGCATCATCTTCTACTTCCTCGGCTGTGCCAGAGACACAGTCGCAGTCACATCATCAGAGTCATACACCACCGCATACTTCCCCAGCACCAGAAGTGGCCGTAGATCCCCATCCGACGAATGATGCGGTCCATCCAGACCTTTTGGTGCCGCATGATGCACCTTATGCGCGGTACCGGGTTGAGAATATTCTCGTGGCACCAAACCGTGAGAATTTGCCGCATCTACACATCGATCGTCCAACTGGAACCTATTGGTACATATTTAGTTTAATTTACATACTAAATTTAAGCATTTATATTTAAATAGCTAATAATATATATTAGAAAATTTTCAGATTCGGTATTGATAGCAAAGTGGGACGTAGCATAACGGAATGCATCAAAAGCTATTTCGTAGAGGCGACTCCAAATTGGAAATCAACACCACATTACATTCGCATAACGTGGTTCAAGATTTTTGCGGTAATTTTTTTTTTAACATTAATTTTTATTATTCAACATACTATAATATATAATAAATATTAATTAATTATTATAACTACTAGCAACGTTGGAATTGGGACGTCTCTATCAACGAGAGTGTCCGACATGAGTTCAACCGCAAATCCATGAAGCGGCTTATTAACACAGTGTCGGACTGGAAAACCGAGTGGGAGGTGAAGGGAGATGCCGGGAAACCCACATTCATGACCAACGCTTGTTGGGATGGACTGAAGCTGCAGCTGTGAGGAGAGCTGCTCAGTGTTCCGCCTCCCGGAAGACGATTGGTCCCGACGACTTACCAGTCGCAATGCCACACACTGTGGGCCAAATGCCTTTTGGCGGAGTGGCAATACAAATCGTAAGTACTTTTTAAAATATTTTTTTTCATTTATAATATTTATTCACATAAATTAATATTTAATTAAAAATTAAATTTTATTAGGCGAAAGAACTGGACAAATTCCTACGCTTCCAGAATTGTATGCCGCAACCCATAAAAAAAAATATGGCGTCTTCGTCGATCCACGGTGTGAGCTGCTACACACCCAGGTTGAAGCTGCAGTTTAGGAGCGTCAAACGCAGTTTTCCCAGGAATCCACCGACGGTACTCCTATCGAATTGAGTGCTCCTTAGATCAACGCGATTTATAAGCAAGTATTAAATTAAATAATTTAATTTAAATAATTTTTTTTTCCTCACAAATTTTTTTTGTAGATTGCTCCAACAAAAAAAGGACGGATTATTGCCATAGGATCTGTCCAAGATGTCCAGAGAGTCACTTCTAACAGGATAGGCGAAAAATCACTCCGTACTCAGTTGCAGCAATCTCGTGCGGAAATTGCTTCGCTAAAGCAAACGACGGATGAGAAATTCGCAGCCATGGAATCCATGATGGATATTTTGGTTGCGGGCAATCCACATGCATCTGCAACTTTGGAGCTTAGACGTCGGAACCTCGGGATTAGGCCTACGGAGAATGTCGAGGTCGATTTGAACGAGCGAGTGGCTGAAGATCAGAACGACCGTAGCTCTGACATGTTCGACGAATTACTCCGTTAAATATTTTGTAATTTGTAATTAGATTTTGTAAAAACATTTTAATTATATATTTTAGTTTTATATTATAATTTTCTTTTATTCATTTCATATTTTTATTTTAAATACAAAAAAAATAAATTTCACAATTTTAATAAAAAAATACATAACAAATTTTAGTCCCTAAATCGATGTAAAATATTCGTCTTTAAGTAGTTGTAAATTACTTCGTCTTTAAATAGTTGTAAACAATTTTCGTCTTTAAGTAGTTGTAAACAATTTCGTCTTTAAGTAGTTGTAAAATTTTCGTCTTTACTTAGTTGTAAAGTTTTCGACTTTAATACGTTGTAAAACAATTCGACTCTACTTAGTTGTAAGCTAAACGTTGTAAGTTACTTGCTAAGTTTACAATCAACTTACAACGTATATTTTGGCATCGAGTTTACAACGTACTATTAAATTTACGACGTTTTTACAACTCCCATTTTACGACGTTTTAACAACGTTATTATTGCGTTGTTAACTTTTACAACGTTTTATGCCTTACGACGTGCAAGACACGACGAACCATGTGGCGTCCCTAATACGTTGTAAAAGTCCTTTACAACGCTTTAGGGACGAAATTAGGAGTTGTAAAAGCTGTGTTCTCTTGTAGTGCAGATTTCCCATTATCTCACTTAGAAAGTTCCATTCCACTCTATCATATGCTTTACTCATATCCGTTTTTATGGCCATGAACTTACTACTTATCGACTTATTTGTGCGTAACGCATGAACCATCTCCTGGACGATCAAAATGTTATCTGAAATCAAACGACCCGCTACAAAAGCTGACTGTGTCTCTGATACGAGCTTAGGTAAAACTCGTTGTAATCGTAACCCTAATATTTTGGCGACCAATTTATACCCTATATTGCACAGACTAATAGGCCGAAATTCCGTCATCTTGGTCGGACAAGACACCTTAGGTATAAGACATATATTTGTATTATTAACTCCTTATCAAACGACCCCGTTTTTAGGAAATTATCCACAAGTAAAACTAGGTCATTCTTTACATTCTCCCAAGAAGATTGGAAAAACACATCTGTTATTTCATCTGGACCTGGGGCCTTATCAGGATCCATTTGAAACAGAGCCATTTTGACCTCTTCCTCAGTAATAGGTCTCATCAGTAACTGATTATCCATATATGTGACTTTACGCTCTAAATTATGTACACAAACTTGTTGTGTTCTAGTTGTGGAGAAAAGTTTTGAAAAATAAGTGACCGCTTCGTTCAAATCCTCTCTATCTTTTACCACCTACTGACCATTTTTATCTATTAAATCAGTTATTTTATTACGTACTCGCCGTTGGCGCACCACTGTATGAAAGAACTTAGTATACTCATCACCCTCTTGCAGCCATTTATTTCTGCTCTTCTGCTTCCAATAAATCTCCTCCTCCATATAGGCTAGCTTAAGCTTCGCATTAGCTTCACTTAATGCCCCGGTGTTAACAACTGCACTAGTATTTTCTAGTTCCACTACCTTTTTCCAATAATCAATCTCCTGTCTACCCGACTTAAAATTCTCACTTGGTCAGTGAGATATCTCCTTCCGACAGAAACAAATTTTATCCACCAGAGAAGAACGAGCCCGCATTCTATTCGCATTTTGCTTCCAGCTACGCTCTATAATATCTTTAAATCCTTGTTTTCCCAGCCATCTTTAATCAAAACAAAAACTTTTTGCCTTAACTATATGTGATTGATCTTGGAAGCGCACAAAAATTGGTCGATGGTCAGATCCTATCATTTCCATATAATTAATTTCCGATCTGGGAAACAACTCATGCCAGTCTGCGTTACCAAACGCTTTGTCTAGAACACATCTGATTACTCCGTTACTCCGTACTCCTCTCAACGACCACCTGTTTCCAATTTTTGGAAACTCTAATAAACCACAGTCACTCAACATTTGATTAAACGGGACGAAAGAATTAGTACTTCTCATAGTTCCTCCTTGTTTCTCATGATTGCCAGAAATCTCATTAAAATCCCCACATATAGTCCAGGGACCTGATCGAGTAATACCAAATCGTGTGAGTTTCTCCCAAATATATGACTGTTTTGTTTGAACCGGTTCACCGTAAAAGAAGGTAATATGAGATGTAATGCCTGTAAAATCGGCTGTTATATTTATCATATTCTTGTCCCTATAATTTATTATAACATTGTTGTTATCTTGATACAATAGAGCTAATCCTCCACTAGAACAAGGTAGTTCTGTCTCACGATCATTTTCCACTTGAAACAATGGGCGACGCACCTTTTTAGCCGATGATATCTCAGCCACCACTTCATCCACATTGCTATGCAAAAAACACAGAAAACATATGTAGCTTAATTGTCCAAATACACCACAAAACAACTTGTAATTTAAATTTACCTTTGTGGTGTCTCCTAGGTGTGACTGAGGCAGAACCATACCTCGGCCTCTTTTATTATTATCCCCTCTATCTTGACCGAATTTGAGCTTGGAATGATATCCTTTGACCTTACTAGGTCCTAAGAAAGCCTCTTTGTAAGATTTGGTTCTCTCGCCACCTAGAGCACTCCTAGAATTTTCACTTAAAGTAATCCTAATATCTGTCTTATTCTTATAACAACTCGATTCCTCGTGTGTCATACGATAACAAAGACTACAAAAACCTTTCAGCCTTCTATATTCAATCATAACTTTCGACTCACATCCTTCTTCAAACTCTAGAATCGATGAAAAGATCAAAGGCTTAGAACAAGGTAGTTCAATAAGCACTTGTCCTTTCAAGACATCGATAATAATGACCACCCCTAATGATTTAGCTACCAAACGATAAACTTCCTCTACCCTATACTCGAAGGGAATTCTAGTTATACGTATCCATAACCTAATAAAATTTGGGTGATCCGCATCAGCCAATGGTTTCCATGGGGTATAGGAAACCATCCAACCGTCAAAATTGATTGCCCCGTTATCTAAAACTAATTTCAGGTTGGAATCAGTTTGAAACTCAAACTGGAATCGACCATTGCCTAGATTCAAACCCCGAACTCTACCCACTAGACCCCAAAACTGAGGCATCCTAAAAATGAAAGTGTCTACATTCTGCAACAATGGATTTAGACACCTCCCCATTAACACTCTTGAACTTCTAGCCAATAACTCTAAGTTTTCAATCTTAGGGATCTTAATTTAAGAACCCGAGGTGGTGACTTAGATATCATGAACTTTTTGCTTATGTTTAACTGAGACATGAAAACTACTCGATCCCAACGTTGGACTACTTGCTCTGTTTTTAGACTATTTGGAGACTTAAGTAAATCTATGGCACTAAATCTCTTTAAATAGGAATTAAGATTCAATTTGAACCTATTATTGTTCCTAAACTTTCTCCCCAAAAAACTCCTATCTTTTAGGTATCCTAAACAGGATAGGTGACAACTAATTTTCAAATTAATGCCCAACAAACCTTCCATGCTTATCTGGACTTTAAAGCGTGTGGATAAATATTTATTGTTGATCTTATCGACACTTATTCTCCGACTATTGGGAGACCATTTATAGACTTTAAAATTTTTACTTCTTAAAGTATCCATATTGAAACTGGTATGGAACTTAAACAAAATTTTAGTTAACCTGTGTAAAAGCATCCATAGTAGTTCTCCTTGCTGCCTTTTCCGACATTGAACGTCCAATTTTACCTCAGCAAACACATCAAAACCAGAAACACTTTTTAGCACCAGGCGAGACACCGTTACTGATCCATGAAAACTATTTATCCCGAGCCCTACTGCTAAACACAAGACCAAATTTTCCTCTATTTCTATTTGATTAGACAAATAGGACAAGAGGCTACATCCAATTTTAGATTGCAGACAATCTTCTATTGTTAAAAAATATACACAGACTTGCACCTGAATTATGAGAAGCAACTGATCTTTACTTAAAACTTTTCGTGATTCAAATCCATTATGTTCTATTACCACATCACAAAAGCCAAAGATTAACATTGGACCCCTAATTAATAAGCTTGAGACTGTCTGTTTACCAAACAAGATTCTCCAAACCTGAGCTAGACCATTTGCGACTTTCTGTAAAATCTCTACAGTCAACCAAAATACTCGATTCCACCATGTAATCGACAGAAAAAGAAAATCCGATGTGGCATATGAGCCAATCTTTCACCTTATCTCGATGATAGCAAATCTGAAAGTAATATCATCAGATTCTGATATCCCTAATCCCAACCACCACCACAAGTAACTTCGAAAACAAGTTCCATTTATCAAATTTTCAACACGAAGCTTTATAACAAAATTACTGAAAGACATAAAGAACATACCTTCGCTTCCATTTTGAACGACGAAGAAATCCCAGAGAAACCTGAAGAGGCCCAATCGAACCCCTCCGAGACTCCCAGCGCGAGACTCCCTCAAAACAAGACTAGATCCGACTACACTGATCCAAAACTTCTAAAGAAAAACCCTAGCGAAAAAAACCCTTCCACGACCCTTCCCGTCAGCGAAGACAGAAACCCTCCTCACCTCTCTCTAATAAGCCACTCTACCTCGCGGTAAAACCTGAACTTTGAGATCTCTGGGAACCACCGATGATCCCCACCCAATCTCACTCAAACCGGACCAAACGAAACCCTAGAAACCCCCAATAACCTCTCTAAGAAAACCCCCGAAGACCCTCCACCTACCCCGGGGCGATAAGCCCTCCGACAGCACCGACAAACTCTCCCTCCGACGCTGCCTAGAAAACCCTATAAATCGCTTTTTCTATCGCCTTCACCCTTTCGCAACCAAACCTTGTGTATATTAGCTTAATTATCTTTCTTTTAAATCAACACTGAACCATAACTCAAATTTCCAAATTCTAAACAATATGACACATGACTATGCGATTATCCGAACAATATCACGCAGCCTTTTCTATTATTATATAATTTTTTTTGGGTTTTATTTCCTTTGTAAAAATATATTTTAGCCCATTTTTTACTACTTAATTTTTTTTTGACATTTTTTTATGTTTTTTAAGTTTTTAGGCCTTTTTACTTTTAAAAAAATTTCATAGGTCCCTTTTATCGATATATATATATATATATATATATATAATATTTTTCATAAGTCAGCAAAAACAAAAACTTTATAAAAGATATATGAAAATTTGGAAAAAAAACAAAATAGGTTTGTGGGCCTGGAGCGGTCGCACTGCTCGCCCTCCCCACTGGACCGGCCCTGGCTTCCCTAGATATTCTCACTAAAGGGAATCAACTTGATACTGAGAAGATTACAGAGAAAACAAGGTAAAATTATCATTTATTGATAAAGCACGACATACATTGTGAAGGTTGCTTCTCGCATCGTCAAAACTGTTAGTTCTTTCTGGTGAAAGTATCCCCAAGTTTGATAATGTTGGTAACAAATCGAATTTTGTAATCATTTTTAACCAGAGTTTATGGATATTTCCATCTTTGAATCACTACCATTTGTTTCAACATCCAGAAATTACAAGCATGGGTCCTTCTAAATTTTTTGAAAATGTTTTATTGCTTTTTTTTTTCTCTCAACCAAATATAAAACAAATCGTATTTTCCATAAATGTTACTAATTAATTGTCTAAATTAATAAGTTTGTCAACTGAGTTCAAACTAATAATATGCATTAAAAATATGTTAACAAAGTTTATATACTTCACAACATAATCTTGTAAATTGAATGGTTTATTATATGATAAACAAAAGATGAGACAAACCTGCTCCTTTCCAAGTTGCTTAATAAACAAATATGATTGCTGCTGTTGTGGTTTATATTGCTGGATTATTAAGTAATGGTTAACTGTAAGTGACCTTCATTAAGTAATCGCAGCGACTGTATTATTTTCAACACGGATAAAATCCTTAGTTTTATGATTATAACATCATACTAGCATCGTACGAACATCAGCTATTGTATGAAAATCATAAAATAAGTTTTAATTATATAGCTAGTGAATCATAGAATCATAAATTACGTTGATGAAGTTGTAATTATACGAAAGTCATGGATTTGTTATAGTTTGATTTTTCTTTTCCTCACGTGTAAGCTGGCTTTTTTTTAAAATCAAGTTTAAGTAAGAATTTCAAACTTTGTATTTTAAACGAAAATCTACCACCAAATCTACTCAAATTCTTAATATTGAAGCCGCAAACCATTCTTAAATAGTTTGCTTCCATTAAGTTATTATATTTTGAGGGTTAGTGACACTATTTGAAAAACAATAATTATTTTTTGTTTTCCAAATATTCTAAATGATCCAAAGGAAAATCTTCATCTCTTCTTGATCTGGTATTCACTAGAACAAGTAATAAAGATTATACCATATTGACCCTCCTGAAAAGACATTTGTCGCAGAAGAAATCCATAAAATTGGCTATGTTTGAACCGCTGATGGGCATTCAAAAAGCACATGATTTATGGTTTCAATCTCAGTACTACATTGTAAGCATCAAATATCACAACTAATTCCTCTTTAAATCAGATTCCGCTTTAAAACCAGTTAAAGCTTACAATATAAAATGTTAGATTTTATTTGGACAATTAAGTTTCTAAATTTTATTATGTAAAACTTGAAAATTTGGGCCATATTGCCCAACTTATAATAAAGAAAATGACTCTTTAGTTTTTTTTTTTTTTATTTTGTCAATGACAGTGAAATATGATAAGGGTAGAAAACAAACAAGAAGCATCAGGGTTGAGGCCCATATAATCTCCCAAACCGTGCCAGCGCATCGGCCTTCGAATTCAACGCCCGTGGGATGACAGATAAGGTACACACCTCGAAAAGAGACCGTAACTGCTGGAACTCCTCATGATATGTCTCAAACGCCGGCCACTCCTCAGGTTGGTGAAAGATGTGCCACACCATCTCACAGTCCGTAGACACCTCTACCTCCTGAATTTGACGTTCTGCCAATGCCTCCAAAGCCCGAATGACTGCTTCCACCTCCGCGTGCAGAACCGTAAGACTACGGTACCCCCGCTCCGATCCCGATAATAATCCGTCAACTGAATCTGGAAAAGAAATCCACCCGAATCCAGAATACTGATCGGTGTCTTTCCAGGAAGCGTCCACAAAGCATTTATACCCTGTGAACGACTGATTGGCTGTGGTAGGGAAAATCATTGCCGATTTCGATGAATCGACCTTAGACCTACTAACTTCTAATGGAACCCTAGACCCATGACGAGCAAGATTCCAGTCTTTAAAGTCTGAAAATGCTCTTTGCAATACCGTTCTGGGATCCAAATCAATATTCGAAAAACAGAACCCATTTCTAGCTTTCCAAATATGCCATATGATCCAAGGAAACATTCCACAATCCCCCCGACCCGAGAGTCGCGACCATAAATAGTCTAGGTTAGCCCAGATTGACCCGCCCGACAGCACCCCCGGACCTGATTGTATAGGGGATAATGCCCATACCTGGAGAACCGGGGGATAATCAAACAGTATATGAGTTATCGTCTCGGATTCTGCCGCACACCGTGGACACCTATCATCTCCGCCAAGACCTCTTCTGGTCAAATTTTGAAATACCGCTATACATCCTGACAAACACTGCCTCATAAATTGCTTTAATTTATTTGGACAATTTAACTTCCAAATTCTCTTAAAGAAATTATCAAAGTTTGGTCCAAATTGAAGTCTAGTCTCTCCGCTATTTTCAGCCAATAGGGAATATCTCGACTTAACCGAATATCTCCCAGATTTTGTAAAATGCCAATTCCACTTATCCCTACGTGTCCCCTTCGAAATCCGAATTGCTAGAATTAATTCGACGTCTCTAGGTTCAAAATATTGTTGAACCAACATTTCCCGCCATCTCCCAGTATTGTGATCAATAAACTGATCGACTGTCAAATCTGGGAAAACACATAAATCTGACCAGAATGCTGGTCGAGGATAGACATCCGGGATCCAAGGATCCTTCCACACTCTAATATGTTTACCATCACCTATTTTCCTAATAAGTCCAGAATTAATCAACTCCTTATTGGACATAAGACTACGCCAACCATAAGATGATCCTGTTGATGATTGTGCATCTAGCAGACTCTGATCCCTATAATATTTCCCTTGAAACACTTTAGCTAACAATGAATCAGGGAATTCTAATAGTCGCCATAATTGTTTAGCCAATAGCGCTGTATTGAAATCTTCTAACATCCTGAAACCCAGTCCTCCTTTAGATTTAGGTTGACATAGATATTCCCACTTTTTCCAGTGAATTCCTCCAGATGTACCTGAAGTTGCCCACCAAAACCTGGCCACCGCGGATTGAATCCTTCGCAATACCTCTTTAGGCAACCTATAACATGTCATTGCATATGTTGGCAACGCTGTTAGGATTGATTTGATTAAAATCTCTTTCCGACCTTTAGATAGAAACTGGGTCGTCCAGTTCGCAACCCGATTCTCCAATGTCTCAGCCACGTACGCAAATATTTTTGTTTTAAACCACTAATGCGCTCTGGTAAACCCAGGTATAACCCCAGACCAGCCATGTTCCTAATTCCCACAATATTTCTTACAATGTCTATATCTTCCTGTTTTACTCCTTTACCAAATTGAATTGACGACTTGTCAAAATTGATTTTCTGTCCCGAAACTGGTTTATACTCATTAAGAATAGTAAGTATTTGTGTAGCCTCCCATGGGGTTGCCTTACAGAAAAACACCGTGTCATTCGCAAATAACAGATGCGAAATTGCCGGACTTGTTCATGCAATTCTGATTCCAATAATAAGATTTTGCACCAGAGCCTTATTAATTTTAGCGATAAGAACTTCAGTGCACAAGATAAATAAGTATGGTGACAGCGGGTCCCCCTGACGTAAGCCCCGGTAAGGCTTGATTCTACCCTCTGGAACCCCATTAATCAGTACATAATACTCCACACTACTAATACACCACATAATACATCGTATCCATTTTTTACAAAATCCTTATCTAGACAATAGAGCCTGAATAAAATTCCATTCCACCCTATCATAAGCTTTACTCATGTCTGTCTTTATTGCCATAAAACTACCCCTCACTGAACCATTTGTTCGCAGAGCATGGACCATTTCCTGAGCAATCAAAATATTATCCGAGATTAGACGCCCAGCCACAAAGGCAGACTGTGTTTCTGAGACTAACTTTGGAAGAATTCGTTTCAAACGTAGGCATAAAATCTTGGAAATAATCTTATAACTAATATTACATAAACTAATTGGACGAAACTCCGTCATATTTGTAGGTCTAGGTATTTTGGAATCAGACATATATTTGTCTTATTCAAACATCTATCAAACTCACCCTTCTCTTAAAAATTATTTACCAAAATTACTAAATCTGTTTTCACAATTTCCCATGAATATTGATAAAACTGGGCCGTCATACCATCCGGACCCGGGGTCTTATCTGGATTCATCAAAAATAAAGCATTTTTGACTTCTAGTTCATCAGTTGGCCTCATCAACAATTGATTATCAAAATATGTGATTCTAGGTTCAATTTCTGGAACATGGACCTCCAATAACCCATTACTCGAAAAAAGTTGTGTAAAACATGTCGTTACTGTGTGTACTATGTCTGAGTTTTTACTAACCCATGATCCAATACCATCAACTAATCCCGTTATTCTATTCTATGCTCGTCGCTGCTTAACTTTGGCATGAAAAAAATTCGTATTCTCATCACCTTCCTTCAACCATTGATTTCTACTCTTCTGCTTCCAATAAATCTCCTCCTCAAGGTACGCCTCTTTCAGTTTATTGTTAGCATCTGCAAACCCGACAGAGTCTACTATCGAATCGACAGTATAGCCATCTACTACTCTTCGCAAATCCATTATTCTTTGTTGCCCTGACGGCACATTTGCCCATCTCCAATGGAAAATTTCTCTGCGAACTTTCTTTATTTTAGTAGATAAAGCCTCATTACTAGAACTAGATGAACGTACCAAAATCAGTTAGACATCTCTGTAAAAATATAAAATAAGTTAGACATCTCTAGAGTAAAATATTGGCCGGTCGGAGTTCAAGTTTCTACATAATATCCAAATTTGATTTGGATTTAAATTTTTAAAAACATATTATTTATATTTAAATTTTAAAATTAATAATTAAATAATACATAAATTTTACATTAAATTCTATGGGTTATGTGGGCTTAAAATAAGTCAAAGAAGCGTAAATGGGTTAAAACTAGAATTAACAGGCCCACAAGTACTCTTGAGATCATGTACGGTTTTACTGGCCCAATATATCCAATTAACTTTCAAATTAAGCCCAAACTCTATTGGGCCTTCTTTTTATTTTGTGGGCTCTCTTTGATGAGCATATGATTTACGCTAACTTTTTAGGAAGAAAATTGTTATTCAGAAAAAACTAAAATTGATTTAACATAAACGATTCCAGATATCATAATACCTAATCACGATTTGTTACAATCCAAACAGATAGAAGCAGAAACAGAAACATAACGAAAGAGCGAAGAGTTTCATAATAATCCCAAATCTAAATCTTAACGGAATTACCATCCTCCTCCACCGCTTCCTCCGTAACCTCCTCCTTCACCACCACCGTAACCACCACCCCCTTCACGTCTTCCTCCACCGCCGTAACCACCACCACCACCTCCTCTTGAGGAGTATCCACCACCACCACCGCCGCTGTAACCTCCCTCACGTCTTCCTCCACCGTAACCACCACCACCTCCGTATCCACCACCACCTCCACTGCGGTATCCACCGCCACCACCACGGCCACCGCCTCCGCCACCGCTTCCTCGTGACTGAGCTTCGTTAACAGTGATGCTACGTCCGTCAAGCTCTTGTCCGTTCATTCCTTCGATGGCATCTTTCATGGATTTCTCATCCTTGAAAGTTACGAATCCGAATCCTCTTGATCTTCCAGTCTCACGATCGTTTATGATCTGATTGAACAAAGTAACAAAAACAAAATCAGGCAAAATATTCAACCAGATTCGAAACATGAAATCAGAAAATCAACAGAGAAAAAAACAAAAAACGATCGATCTCCGGGCTCATAAAGCAGGAAGATGAACGTACCGATTTGTGAAAAACAAGTAACAGTAACAAAGAGAGTAATCGAATCGAAGCAAGTAACATAGTAATCGAATCAAGTAACAGAGAAACACAAGATCGGAATCGGAACAAATCCGTCTGAGAGGATCATCAGATCACCGGAATCCCTCAAGAGTCCGATCTCTGCGTGATGTAACCGACCTTGGAATCAACAACTTCGCCGTAATTAGAAAAGGCAGTCTCAAGAGATTGTTCATTAGTGGCCCAAGCTAGACCTCCAACGAAGCACCGGAACTCAACATCTGCAGACGCCATTGATAAGAGTGAAAACGAGATCTAGGGTTACAGTGAATTAAAGAAGAGAGAGAGATGTGAGGATCGATGAAGACGAAGGATCTTAATTTATAGTGGAGTTGAGATATTAACTTATAGATATTTTTGTAGTGGTTAGGTTGGTTTAGGTTAAAGTTGGTTTAACTATGGTTAAATGTCTGGTTTAGTTGGGACGAATCACGTGACTCTTTTTTGGTTTATTGCGTTTATGGAAACGAGACAGAGATTTTTTAGTCCGGCGGACAAAATATCTTTATAGGAAATGACATTTTTGTCCCTTGGTGCTCAAGTGGTACACTCACTTATTTTCGTTGTGGGTTTTATTATTTTCATTAATTTAATTGGACCGAAATTACTTATATATTTTTTTTCTTTTTTCCGGCGGAAATAATCTGCTTTATTGAAATTAGATTTTTGTCACTTACTCCTCAATTTGATACACACTCACGTTTTAGTTTGTTGTTATCTGTATCTAAAATTTAAACCAAAACCAATTCAAACTAAAAAAATTAAACCGGATGAATTTCAAAAAAATAAATCTAATATCTCTAAATATAGGTATCCAAGAAACTGAACCTCAAATCAAAATCAAATAAAAAACATAATGGGTGGAGTTGATAATTAGATGAGCCGCAAGCCGGTTTTATTATTTAAATTAATCAAATTGTGCCGAAATGGTTTATCTTACTTTTTCTCCTTTTACGGCAAAAAAATTCTTTTATATAAATTATATTCTTGCAATACACAGTTTTATAATTTTTAAATATATATATTAGTTTAAAAATTGAATATCCGAACTTAACTAAATCCGACGCAAATGGATCTTAACCTATTGGTAAGTGGTAAATCCACATAAGGCAGCTCATTTGCATAACCTGGAATCGAATCCCCCGCCCTACATTATGTAGGAATTTGGCTATTGAACCCGCCAGTTGTGCTCCAATATAATTTTCCGTTGACAAAAAAAAAAAAAAAACTAAATCCGACCAAGAAAAAAATTTAACAGGATAAAAAGAGAGAGAGAGAGAGCGATTCATCGGCGACTCAAGATCTCCAGAGGGCTACCACGAATCGCTTCACAAATGGTCTCTGAGGTACTTTTTTATGCCTTTTTATATGCTAAGTCTTCCGATTCATGGTCGATTTTTCTTTGAATTGGTATGCTTTGACGAGTACCTTTCTCGTACATCTAGCTGTCTTCGGCGGTTGGGGATCGGGTTTCAAGTGTCTGATAACATCACATTCAGACGCAGGTCTCCCGAAATGACCCGACAAAACACACTATTAAACATTCCTCTGTGGTGTTTAGATCAGTATAATGGTCAAATTGGAAGATTTAATATGTTAAGGGGGTGTTTTTCGATATACTTGGCCCCTCGTCTCATAAAAAATCGTTGCTATATCGTTGGGAAGGTGCTTTCTGCTAATTACATAAGGATATGCCGAGACAATAGATTTGGCCTATTTGTTGGTCGTATTTGGGAGAGTTGTTTTGGTTGTCTTGGGATTCTTAGGTTTCAGGGGAGTGTTGTTTCATAAATGGCGACGGGTTACTCTGAATATGATATTATGCGTCGAGGTAACAATCACTGGCAGTGCCAGGAAGGGAGTTGGGTGTTACTTAGTAAACTAATAAGGGTGCAAGTCATCTTACAATCAGATCACATTTGTAGCCGTTGTATATGGTTGTCAAGTGGATTTTTGCTCTGTTTAATATCAGGGATTTCGACTAAAAATCTGTCTCAAATCTTTGATGTTACTGAGGATTATGGCGCTCCATTGGAAGTGAGAGCTAAGGCAGCGGGGCCAATGAGACAGGCAATTCCCGGGTTAGTTTCATTATTGTCTATTTCTTTGGATTGCCAAGGTATGATTTCATTGACTGTACTGAATTTAAATTGGTGTCAAATGGCTATCTGGAATTTAAATTTTGGAGGTGATAAGTATAGGATTATATCCTATAAAATCGTCTTATCTATTAAGATAAATGTTGAATTTTTAACTTTCAAAAATTCAAGAGCTAGCTTTTTGAATTGTCTATTAGCATCCTTGGAAAATAGGCAAAGTATGGGGCTTAATCGAGGGAGAAAAAATGGGTTACGAGTAGGCAGCCAACTCTATAAAAGGAGAAGTAGGTCTACACAATTTCTTAAGTTTTTTTACTCGCAAGTCTTTTACACCAGAAATTTCAGTAGCAATGCTTATATTAGAAGGGTTGATGGCGCAAGTTGGTTTAAGTAAGAAGGCGATGACAGCCAAATCACCGCCACATTTACTTAAAATTAGGATTCCAAAAATAGACAATGCGACTTTATTGGCTAGAAGTTCCAAAGTCATGATGGGGAGGTGTCTTAACCCATTCTTGGAGAATGTAGATACCATTATCTTTAGGATGCCACAATTTTAGAATCTAGTGGGTAGGGTCAGAGGTCTTAATTTAGGTAATGTTCGATTTCAATTTCAATTTCAAACTGAATCGGATTTGGCTAGTGTTTTAGACAATGGCTCCATTAATTTTGATGGGTAGATGGTTTCCTATGTACCGTGGAAACCACTAGCTGATGCGGACCACCTAAATATCATTAGACTTTGGATTTGAATAACCGGAATACCCTTTGAATATAGGGTAAAGGAGGTTTATCATTTGGTAGGTAGTTCATTGGGTTCAGTCATAAGTATTGATGTATCGAAAGGTCAAGTACTTATTGAAATTCCTTGTTCGAAACCATTAGTCTTTTCTTCAGTCCTTGAGTCTAAAGAGGGCCGTGAATCAAAAGTGATGATCGAGTATAGAAGTTTGGAAGAATTTTGTAGTCTTTGTTACCGAATGACGCATGATGCGTCGAATTGTTATAAGGCTAAAATTGACAATCGAGCTCCAGTTATGGAAAACTCAAAGAAGCTAGTAATTGCCGATAAACATAGGTCCTATAAAGGGGCTTTTTTAGGAGCAAATAAAGGCTTAGGTGATCTAGCTAAACCTAGAATGGGTAAAGATAGGGCTGACAGAAATAAACGAGGTAGAGGTATTTCTATGGTCCAGTCTAACTTAGTTGACTCAAAGAAGGTATACATTACTTTACTGTCTCTTTGTACTTTTGCTTGTTGGTTTAATTACCATTGCGCTTTGTTAAATTTTTAGAGCACAGTGGTAGATGTGGAGCCAGAGAAGTCATCCACGAAGAAGGTGCGAAGACCTCTCTTTCAGGCTGAACCTATGGTGCTGATGGATACAGTGACAATAGCAGATCCGACGGACATGGTAAGTGGGTCAGATGCGGTTGTGGCTGAAGGGGAAAAGCATACTCTGTCGGATCTGATGGAGAATGTTGATGATTTCGACGATCTGGATGAAGATTTGGTCTTACCGGTTCAAGAAGACAACACTGAACCTATGGAGAACATGGAGGCTGATGATGCAGACTTGCAGTCTGAAGAAACGTTGGACGAATTGGCTCTTGAAGCTGTCATGTCTACTCGACAGGTTTTGACAGACGCATAACGTGAGGACAGAAATGAGATAATGGCAGCGAAACTACAAAGCTACAAAGAAGTTAAAGCTTCAAAGGTCCCTGCATCCTCGAACAAGAATGGCAACAGAATCTCAACACCACTAAGGGGGGTTAGTACTAGGAAAATGGCTTTAGTGGGAACAATGTTCCCAAATCCAAGACAGGTTACTCAAAAGAGCAAAATCAAAGCTCCATGAGATTTTTAATGATTTTATAATTTTTGTGTTGGAATTGTCAGGGTTTGGGTAATAAAATAACAATAAATTATCTTAGAGACCTTTGGAAATTATTTCGACCAGAGTTTTTATTTTTATCAGAAACAAAGAATAAAGAAGTTTTTTTGGTAAAAATTCAAGAACATTTAGGTTATAATAAATTGATCACGATTGAACCAATGGGTTCAAGTGGCGGCCTCGCCCTTCTATACCATGATAATTATAATGTGACAATCAATTACAAAGATAAAAATATGATTGATTTGTCAGTAGATTTTTTAGGTACTAAATCATTTTTGACTTTTTTCTACGGCGAGCCCGTACAAATAAGAAGATTATATGTTTGGGAAAGGATTACGCGATTGGGTATCAATCGTATAGGCCCTTGGATAATATATGGGGATTTTAATGAGATATCTGGAAATCATGAAAAGCAAGGAGGCATTAGGAGAAGTATAAATTCCTTTCTGCCTTTTAATCAAATGTTAAGGGATTGTGGTCTGATCGAGTTTTCGAAAATTGGAAATTCATGGTCATGGAGAGGTGTACGTAGTAATGGGGTGGTTTGGTGTGTTCTAGACTAAGCTTTTGGTAATGGCGATTGACATGATTTATTTCCAAAGTCATAAATTCGGTATCTGGATATGGTAGGATCAGATCACCGACCTATTTTAGTCAGTTTCAAAGATCAGGAATGCCCAGTTAAACAAAAACAATTTTGTTTTGATAAACGTTGGTTGGGAAAACCGGGTTTCCGAGATATAGTTGAGCGTAGCTGGACGAGGAGTGTTGCTCGATAGTTTGGGAATTTCTCATTGGTGGATAAAATTGGGTTATGTCACACAAAAATTTCACATTGGGGATGTGAAACTGTAAAGTCGGGAAGACAGGAAATAGATCACTGGAAAACACAGATTGAACTATACAATGTTAGTACAATGGTCGATATTAAAGCCTTACGGGAAGCAAATGCTAAACTTAAGCAAGCTTATACTGAGGAAGAGATTTATTGGAAGCAAAAAAGTAGAAATAAATGGTTAAAAGAAGGTGATAAAAACACCAATTTCTTTCATACGGTGGTGCGACAGAGACGAGCTCGCAATAAGATAATTGAGTTATTGGGTAAATGGGGTAAGTGACTTGAGAGAGAAAACGATATTTTGAAAGAGGCGGTAGACTATTTTCAAGACCTTTTTACTAGTAATAGTATGGATAACACTGTTGTCAACGATTTGGAGATAAAGGTTATCGAGTTGGATGTAAAAATAGCTCTGTTTCAAATGGACCCTGATAAGACGCCGGGTCCGGATGGAATGACGGTATTGTTTTTCTAGTCTTCGTAGGAAATAATAAAATTAGATTTAATCTCCCTTGTGGATAAGTTTCTCCGAACAGGGATTTTTGACAGGCGGTTAAATAAGACAAATATATGTCTGATATTTAAGGTAGCCCGACCGACTAAGATGGTTGAATTTCGGCCAATCAGTCTGTCTAATATTGGGTATAAAATTATAGCAAAAGTATTGTGTTTGAAGTTGAAACGGGTACTCCCAAAGATTGTGTCGGAAACACAATCAGCTTTCGTCGTGGGCCGTTTGATCTCGGACAATATTTTGATTGCTCAAGAAATGGCTCATGCACTACAGACTAATAGGTCAATTGGTGGTAAATTCATGGCAATTAAGATAGACATGAGTAAAGCGTACGATAGAGTCGAATGGAATTTCTTAGCCGCCTTAATGAGCAATTTGAGATTCTGTGATAATTGGATAAAGTGTATTATGTGTTGTATTACAATTGTAAAGTACTCGGTAATAATCAATGGAGTCCCGGGAGGGTGTATTGTCCCCCGACGAGGACTACGACAAGGGGATCCGCTATCCCCATATCTTTTTATTTTATGCATTGAGGTTCTTATAGCTAAAATGTGTAAGGCGGTCCAGGAGAATTTTAATACGGGTATTAGAATTGCTAGAGATAGTCCGTCAATTTCACATTTTCTCTTCGCGAATGATACCTTATTTTTCTGTCAGGCTAATAAAGCTAAGGCGACTTATATTCTTCAGATTCTGGCTAAATATGAACGACAGTCGGGACAAAAAACTAATTTTGACAAGTCATCAATACAGTTCGGTAAGCACATCAATTTGGATTGTCAAATAGAGATCCAACAAGTTTTGGGGATACACCATATTGGTGGGTTTGGGCAGTATTTAGGATTGCCAGAGAATATAGGTGGGTCTAAAGCAAAAGTCTTCGCTTTTGTGGCCGATAAGTTACAGGCACGAGTAGCTACTTGGTATAATCGGTTTTTGTCAAAGGCAGGGAAGGAGGTTTTGATTAAATCCATCCTAGCGGCACTGCTAACATATGTTATGAGTTGTTACAGGCTACCGAAGCAGGTTCTTCAAAGGGTACATGCAGTCATTGCTAATTTTTGGTGGTCTAGTTCTGGTTCCACCAGAGGTATCCACTGGAAAAAAATGGGGAGATTTATGTAATCCGAAATCGAGGGGCGGGTTGGGTTTCCGTATCTTGGAGGATTTTAATTCGGCCCTTTTGGCAAAACAGATATGTCGGATATTAGAATTCCCAGATTTGTTGGTAGCACAAGTCTTGAAAGAGAAATATTTTAAGGATACATGTGTCGTGGAGTCAATTGTTTGTGGAACAATATCGTATGGTTGGAGGAGTATGTCTGCACATCCTTTGGTTGCAAAAGGTCTTGTCAGGAAAATTGGGGACGACAAGAATATTAAGATTTAGATGGATCCTTGGATACCAGACGTTATACCAAGATCGGCGATGAGGCTGGATGTACACTTATATCAGGACCTGACGGTTTGATCAATTTATTGATCACCAAACGGGTAATTGGAATGAGAAACTAATTCGTCAGTATTTTGATGATCACGAGGCGAGTTTGATACGAGTGATTAGGTTACCAGCCTGCCGAAGACACGATTATTGGGGTTGGCATTTTACGACGACGGGTCGTTATTGACTACTAATTTTTGAAATCCAATTTTACGTAATATGATAGTGCAAAACTTTGAATAGTTGAATTTGACATTATAAAGCAATTTTTGAAATCCAATTTTACATAATATGATACTGAAATTTTTTGAACAATTGGATTTGACATGTGGAAGAGTTTCGTTGATTACTAACTTTTGAAATCAAACTTTATATAATAAAATATGGATCCGTATAATGCACATGTTTATTAATTTTTTTGATGTATATTACATTTTTGATAATATTTCAAATTTATGTTGATTACTAATTTTTGAAATCAAACTTCAAGTAATTTGATACTTTAAAATTTTTGAGCAGTTGAATTTGACATGTGGAATGGACCCATGCAATATACAAGTTTTATGAATTTTTTTTGATGTATACAACACTTTTGATAATATTTAAAATTCATGTTGATTACTAATTTTTGAAATCCAACTTTATATAATATATTGTTGCAAAATTTTGAACAATTGGATTTGACATGTGGAAGAATCATGTTGATTACTAGCTTTTGAAATCCAACTTTATATAATATGATATGAACCCGTGCAATCCATGAGTTTTATGATTTTCTTGATATACAAATCAACTTTTTTTTTCTTGTATCTATTTATTGAATCCTATTAATATAAATTTTGTTCTCAACTTAGTTTACGCGTAAATAATTTTCAATATATTTTTATTAAATTTTAAATCTTTTTTGAAAAAATTATTGCATTCAATCTTTATTAATTTTATAAAATTTTGAGTAAAAATACCTAAAAAAAACAATACCCGACCGCAAATGACTTTTAGCCTAGTGACAAGCGGTAAGTCTACATAAGACAACTCATTTACATAACCAAGGATCGAATACCCCCGCCTACATTATATAAAAATTTTAACTATTAGACCAGCCAGTTGTGACCAAATATAATTTGCCGTTAGAAAAAACAATACCCGAACTAAACCTCTTGTAAAGATAAAAAAATACTGATTGTATTTTAAATCAATGAAAGTGGAAATCCAAAACTCCAAAAAAACCTACCCGAATCCTCACACACATACCTACTACTTAATTTTTGGGCTGGAGTAAATGGGCTTCAGTATTTAGTTTCTGTAATTAGCCCAATAAAATTTAAAAACATAGATTGTTGACAGTGGGATTTGAACCCACGCCCTTTCGGACCAGAACCTTAATCTGGCGCCTTAGACCAACTCGGCCATATCAACTTTGATGCTCACCATTAAATTCTATTTAATATATACAATAATAAAACTATTTAAATATAACAAAAAGAAAGGTTCTACCGAGAATTGAACTCGGGTTACTGGATTCAGAGTCCAATGTCCTAACCGCTAGACCATAGAACCAATTGGTATCAAATTAACGTATTGATTTACTTAACCGGTTTCTATACTTTTGCTCTATCTCTCTTTCATGGCTTCTCTGATTCTCCGAGCTTCTCAAATTCATCGTCTGCACAAATGCTTCTCCACTGCAACTCTAGCTATACCTCAACGATCTCTCTCATCTCCTCCTCTCTTCGCCGTCAAGATAATCCCGACGAATCGCAAAACACAGTAATTCGTCGTCGTCACAATGCTAAATCACTTTCTCTATACATCCGCCATAATCCAGACCTGAAGCTTAACGAATCACAAGATACTTTAGTTCCTCCTTCGCAACGAGATGTAGACCAATCGAAGCTACTTGAGCTATCTCTAGTGACTAGAAGAACTCCACAGTTTCCTGGTTCTATTTACGCACAATCTGCTTCTGATGCTGATGTTGCTTCTTCTCTTCCTTCGCTTCGTAAATTCCTTGGTTCTGATGGTGATGATGATGGAGTTAGTGAGAGGGAGATGATAGTTAAGGCGCTTGAGATTCGACGAAAAGTGACGAAAGAGATTATTAAAGAGTCTTTAGTGAGGAAAGGTAGATTTGGGATTACGTATGCTACTAATGTGACTGATCGTTTAGGTGGTTTTGTTGATCATGTGATGATTGAAGCTGCGGCGTTGAAACGGTTGCCGGAATTTTCAGAGTCTAGGTTCAATCTTCGTGCTAGGACTGTTATAGAGAACTCCAATTTCGTGCCTCTTGTAAGGTCAAACTCTTAATTCCATAGCTCTCTTTACGTGTGACTGAGTGGTCTGTGAGGAAAAAGTTGACTGTTTCTATGATTTGAGCTTCAGATTAAGCTCCAAAACTTAAAATCTATGGATTCTTGTGCTAGGATTGTTATCTTTTGTGTCAAAGAGTTGATTTGTTCTTGAGTGAAAATATCGTTATAATGGGTTTTTCATTATACATTTGAACTATGCAGGTGGTTGAAGCACCATGAATTTTCATATAATAGAATTGCAAAGATCATATGCATGTCAAAAGGAAATCTTGACTCCATAAGAATCATGATTGAGTGGCTTAAAACCATTCATGTGAAAGGTGAGTTCATTGGAGTTGCGTTTTTGAGATCTGGGGACAACATTTTGCAACGTAGCCGTGAAGAACTGGATGAGGTTGTTGAGTATTTAGAGAGCAATGGTGTAAGGAGAGATTGGATGGGATATGTTGTTGGCCGATGTCCTGAATTGCTGTCTTTTACCATGGAAGAAGTGAAAAGCCGTGTTGAATTCTTCTTGAAAATGGGTATGAATCAGAATGACTTTGGCACTATGGTTTACGACTATCCAAAGATAATTGGGTACTTTTCATTCGAAGAGATGGAGAAAAAGGTACTGAAAGCAATATGTATTGATCCTTGATGTTAAGGAGTGTCGTTTGTTTTGAGTTCATGAATGTGTTGCTTGTTTTTGAACCAGATCAACTACCTGAAAGAATTCGGCCTTAGCACAGAAGAAGTTGGGAGACTACTAGCGTTCAAGCCACACCTTATGGGGTGCAGTATTGAAGAAAGGTGGAAGCCTCTAGTAAAATATTTGTACTACCTTGGAATCTCCAAAGAAGGAATGAAAAGAATCCTTGTGGTAAAACCGATTCTCTACTGCATTGATTTGGAGAAGACAATCGCACCAAAGGTAGTCGAACTTCGTTATATACTCTTAAATACATACTCTTAAATGTAAAGGCCTAGGCCTCTCTCTCGGTTGTTGCTTTTACATTGACACAGCTTCTCTTGTGTTTTCAAAGGTAAGATTTTTACAGGACATGGGTATTCCCAATGAGGCCATTGGAAACATGTTAGTGAAGTTTCCTTCTTTACTAACACAAAGCCTCTACAAGAAAATTCGACCCGTGGTTAGTATCACTTCTTCTATGAACCAAATATGATTGATACAATGTTATGTTACTGCGTCCGATAATATATATTTTGTGGTCATACAGGTGATTTTTCTGTTAACTAGAGCTGGAGTAACACAAAAGGACATCGGTAAAGTTATCGCAAATGATCCAGCTCTTCTGGGATGCAGCATAGGGACAAAGCTAGAACCAAACATGAGATACTACGTATCATTGGGAATTCGATTTCATCAATTAGGTGAAATGATTGCTGATTTCCCAATGTTACTTCGATATAACGTTGATAATCTGCGTCCAAAATACAAATACTTGCGAAGAACAATGATTCGGCCACTTCAAGATCTCATTGAGTTTCCAAGGTAATTTAACATAAACGAGACTTCCTTTATATGAAACGATTGTATACCTGCAAAATGGAGCCTTAACCATGAAATTACATGATTTGTTTAACAGATTCTTTAGCTACTCTCTGGAGCGTAGGATAATACCGAGACACACCATTATGGTTGAGAACAGAGTTAACTTCAAGCTCAGGTACATGTTGGCTTGTACGGATACTGAATTTGAGAGAAGAGTGAAAGAGAAAGTGGAAAGAAGAGAGAGATTTGAGGCTGGTCTCGGCTCTGAAGATGATCAACCGTTGGATGAGAACACCTCTGATAAAGAGAATGCTTTTTTCATAGACTCTCCGGAAGAAGAGGAGTTAGCATAATGAATAGTATGGTAACATGAGCGTTGTACATAGTTGTATACATTTAGCATAGCTATAAACAGATGAATATGTGAGAGATGGTATTAATTTATGAAAATTGAAAAGAGAAAACCGAACCAAAACCGATCCAAACTAGGAGATATCGAAGAGGTTCATTGCTTACATATTGAGTCCTGTCCGACGAAAGATTGAACCGAACATGAAGAGGCTGTCCTTTAGCATTGAAGTTATAATCCTTAAATTCTAGCTCTTTCCAGCTGCAGGTGAGTTCCAATTTCCTCTCTTATGTACACTTTATGACCAATATCATTAATAAATTGAAAAAGCAAGGTGTAGTACACACTTTTGTAGATTTTCTCAAGTCAAGTCGGTGGCGAAACTCTTTTCTTTTGGGAGCATATAGGACCCTTTTTTACGGAATATCCCTTCCATTATCCTAAGAAAGTAGGACTGAAGCTTCAAATAATTTTCTTTCAAAGAAACAATTACAAATAAAAACCGCATTTATTTACTGTGGTGCTATGAGTTTTCTGGCTTTGAGAGAATTGAGACTTTCTTTGTCCAGTTTCTGAAGGGAGAGAAAGGCCAAGTTAGTTACATGAATTATAGAGTTGCATTAGAATTCTACAAAATCTCTTGCAATAAGATGATACAAAGCATGCCTTCCTGTGTTTGTAAAAGCAAGTTCTTCACTTAATCTTCAACATGTTGAACCTACAACAAAATATTTCATAGCTAATTGACGAGGGCATCAAGCCGGTTGAACTAGGCAGGCCAATGACTAGAGATAGGACACGCAAGCTTAGAGAACAATTAGGAGAAGCTGTAGCTGACATCTTGAACAAGGAAAATGACACTCCCTCACCGTGACGCTCCAAAATTGATATTGAGACTTCTTCAAGGAGTGTGGAGAAGATCAAGAACGCAAGTCAAGACCAAGCAACACGTCAATAGGAGAACCAAGACATTCAAGACCCTCTAGAGGCTGATCAAGAGGACCAAAAATCGACAAGACTTGAGCTGGAAGTAACCAACAAGGCTTGGCCCTTTATCACGCCCCACAAGGTATGTTTTGTGTTTACTATAAATGTTTTTGCAGGAATGCCAAACCCAATGACTCCAATACCATAAACTAGAGAGTCTTAAAACTCATAAGCTTTTTAGGCTTTTATTTTCGTTTAATAAGACATCAAACTCTAAGTTAGTAATTTGCCATTTTTTTGTTTCTTGTTTGTTAATGGGTTGCGACCCATATTTTTTTTTTCTTGAGTGAGTCGGCCTTAGGGCTAGCTGATAGGACCCTTTATAAGGTCCCCTGATAGCCGTGTAACAAACCAACTTTCATATAAAAAAAAACACACTTCTTCTAAAAAAAAAATCATAGTTATTAGTAAGCTTAGCGGTTTATCAAGAGTCTTAAATCACAAGATCCATTAAGATCCATTAAAATGTTACATGTGGCCCACTAGCCCACTTGTGTTTCGGCCCATCGTCTTCGATCCATTAAGAATTTTTCTTCACCTTCTCAAAAACGCCGTCGTTTGTAGTGCATACTCAATTTTAGCCTATTTGCATGGGAATGCCACGTGGCACATACAGAAATTGCCAGTGAAAGAGTCTTTTACTCAACGTCCCCGAAACTGAATGCAAATAAGAAAAAACAGCCAAACAGAAAGAAAAAGAATCGAAAGGCAAAAAGGAAAAAACTAAAGGAAGAAGAAGACGATGAAGAAGACAATGAAGCACTTATCCTCCATTGCAAACGACGTCGTTCTTAAATGCTCACAGTATTTTTTTCTCTACCTGAATATATTCATAATTTGCAGATCTATGAATGTTTTAGTTGATAGAAAATGTAATTAAAATCTTTGTTGAAATTGAAATTTTAAGTGTAAATCATAACCAAAATCGTGAATTGGATTAGAATTCATGTTGAGAATCATATATATAACGAAAATTGTGTAAGTGAGTGCAGTTTTATGGGAGATTATTTGGTGGTTTAGCTAAACCGGTTTAAATTGATTTCAGCCGGTTTAGCACAGTTTGTGATAATAAATGTTGCAGGGAATTAGATACAAGTATTGATAAGTTGTTGTAAGAGTTCGAGTCTTTTATGGGAGATTATTTGGTGGTTTAGTTTAGGCAATTCGGTTAAAATTGATTTCAGCCGGTTTAGCTGAGTTTGTGATGATTGATGTTGCAGGGAATTAGAGACAAGTATTGATAAGTTAGTGGAAGAGTTTGAGTTTCAATGGAAGCCAGGAAATAGTGAAGGGACTTATTCGAAGAAATTTGTGGAATT